>LPNX010880175.1:287538-369735 GCA_001517045.1 Pseudotsuga menziesii | reverse complement strand
TATTGTAACGTGCCCGACCCTCCGACCGGCGAAGAGGATGCTACTATACATCAAATCATCTGGGGATCTAGCCCCATGAACATGAACATACATATATGTAATGTTGAAGCACGATACTTAAAACATCAAACATATTATGAGGCATAATCATTCATATACACAACGGAAGCAAAACATATGAATCAATACTCATGCATATATAGATCAGCATTTAGCATGTATGTCATCATTCATCAATGGTAAACATAATTGCAAACACAAGTTAGGCAAGAATACTTATCTTAATAAGAACTTGTTCCGCAACCAGCTACGTCGCTGCAACGTTCCACCCAACCATAGGCCTGCGTGCTCCTCAATCTCTCAGCAATGCTACCACCCCCGAGCCGGGCATGATTCCCCAAGGAATAAGGAACTAACAAGCTTACACATAGCCAAGGATAACAACACCACAAGGGTACACAGTTCAGCCAAGCCAACACAGCTGGGTTTATCAGGCGAACAATAGATCAGCCAAGCCAACAAAGTTGCATTTATCAGGCCATCCAGGAGGTGGGAAAGGCTAAATGCTAAGCTGGTGAGTTCATTGAAGAGCTACAGACACCAACACCAGAACCAGACTGGCTTCTAGAACACCCACACACACCCAACACAAGGAAATCAATCCCTTCTCTGCAACGCAGTCCCTCGGACCTTGATCTCCCTTCCAGTGCTATTCAGGGGTTTTGGAGAAGAAAGCCAGCTCAGTAGCTCTGTCTGTGTGGTTCTCAACCCACCAGGTTTATCAAGCACCTCAGGCCCTCATTCACCACTCCAGTGTAGTCCGAGGACAAAACCACTGCATGCAAGCAGCCAAACAGTTATTCAAGATTTTACAAGGGAAAAACACAATCAACCAGAAAGTAGGAACTCTCAGCAATTCTTCAAGCGATACCACCACAAAAAGGGAAAACACAACCAAGTAAAACATGGGCAAACAGCAGCCCGCAAACGACTATGAACCCACAGCACCCGATCCTCAATGCAATCGCTGGAGAAATTGCACAGGCAGAAAATGGGTAAAGAACAACTCCCAACTATGCGTGATGGACAAAGATGCAACCCACAGAACTATTGATGTCATTACAGCCACGATTCAACGATGGAAATAACATAACCATTATGCAGTCTGACAATGGTGGGAAAAGACACAAAACTCTGCGTGATCAGAGGAAAGAATCGATCTGCAAGCCATCCAATCCATGAGGCGGAGGTGAATTGAACATGTTCGCAGGCCAACAATCGGGTGAGGAAGAGGAGAACCGAACCCCCCAACAACGAATTCTAGATTCTTTTAACTCAGTCCGCGTGAAGGTGAGTGAACAGCCACGATCGGGATAGTGGACAGGCCAAACGATGCGTCATGGAGAGAGTGTGAGCGTAGTGGTCTTTCTACCAGTAAAACGTTGCCGCAATTAACAATGGAATAACTAAGGTGGTGGTGAGCAAAAGAGAGTGGTGACACATGGCTCTTCCCCCATGACTCAATGTTCAACATTCCCCTTCCTTATCCTTTGGAATCATGCCCCTTCTCAAATTATTTGCAGTGAACATAGCTGGTTGGGTTATTTAATTAAAATGTGTGTTTACATGATGCCACAATTTAATATATGTCGTATGTCCCGATATACCATCGGTGACCATTCCAATCCGGAACATAACATAACTAAATCAATGGTGGGGCCTTTGCCCTTAGCTCCTAACCATGATTATTTACAACATATGTATTAATGCAAACGGGGTCAAAACCGGGGTGTTACATTCCCCTCCCCCTTCAATAGCACTGTCCTCAGTGCTTTACAAAATTTGAACAAAATGCTACACTGGTACTACCTCAGTGTTCTGCAATATTGAGAAAAAATGGATGTGCCAATCGCATGGCATCCTCCAGCTCCCACGTAGCCTCTTCAGGTCTGTAATGCTCCCATTGCACCTTTACCTATCCTATGGCTCAGTTCTGGAGCATTGTGACCTTCCTGTTGAGGATGCGCATTGGCTCGATTTGGAACTCTCCCTCGGGTTCCACCTGAATCACATCCCAATTTATCACATGGTTAGGATCATGTACATATTTCTTAAGCAAAGAAACATGAAAAATATTATGAGCTCTAGTACTAGCAGGTGATGCAAGTCTATATGCAACAGGCCCTATTCTTTCAAGCACTTCAAACGGCCCACAATATCTAGGTGACAGCTTGGCACAACTTCCAAGCTTCAAGGAACTTTTCTTTGCTTTCACTTCGAGGTAAACATGATCACTAACACTAAACTCTCTATTCATCCTATGCTTATATACATAGCTTTTCTGTCTGTCCTGTGCTGCTTTCAGATTCTGTCAGATCTTTACAACCTCATGCTCCGTTTCTTTGAGCAGTTCTCAACCAAGAACAACTCTGTTCACTGGTTTATCCCAAGTCACTGGTGTCCTACACCTTCTTCCATACAAAGCTTCATACGAACGCATCCCCAAGGATGCCTACTGTCCATTGTTGTAAGCAAACTCTGCCAAGTGTAAGTAATCTTCCCACTTGGTTGGTTTGTCCATCACATACATGCGAAGCATATCTTCAAGCACCTGATTAACTCTTTCTGTCCGCCCATCTGTCTGAGGATGGTATGCAATGCTGAAGTTTAACTTTGTGCCCAAATCTGCAAACAATCCCTTCCAGAAATTGGAAGTGAACTTGAAATCTCTGTCAAAAACTATTGCCTTCAGCAATACATGCAATTTGAAAATCTCCTTCATGAAGATCTTTGCAATGTCATCAATCTTTTGCGTAGACTTTACTGGTATAAGATGTGTTGATTTTTTCAACTTGTCTACCACAACCATGATGGAATCATGTTGTCTCCAAGTCATCAGCAATCCTATAATAAAATCAATGGAAATAACTTCCCATTTCCATTCCGGAACTGGAAAAGGCTACAACAATCCTGCTAGATGTTGACACTCAACCTTTACATGTTGCCATTTCATGCACCTTGAAATGTATTTAGCCATGTCCTTTTTCATACCTGGCCAAAAGTACTGCTTTCTAGTTGTAGCAATTGTCTTCTGATATCCTGGGTGACCAGAATATGGAGCTTGACGGATTTCATCCATAACAACTCTCCTCAAATCTGCTACATTCAAAATATAAATTATGCCTTTATAAGTGAGAAGTCCATCTTCTTCCAATTTATATCCCTCATACTTCTTCTCAATACTTTGTTGCCGCAATTTGTCTTTTACTTGCAAAACAATTCATCTCCGACAACATGATTAACAACTTGTTGCCTCAAATCTGATTGGCAAATACTAAGAGATGCCACATGAATTTCTTGTACCTTCCTATTGAGTGCATCAGCTACCTTGTTTTATTTTCCCTTTATGTGCTTGATTTCGAAATCAAACTCACAAAAAATTCCAGCCATCTCGCTTGCCTAGCATTCAGAGTAGGCTAATCAAACAAATACTTCAGTCCACAGCGATTTGTTCTGAGTTCAAATCTTCTACCCATCAAGTAATGTCTCCACATCTTGAGAGCATGTACTATGGCTGCAAGCTCTATATCATGAGTGGCACAGTTCTTCTCATGCTCCTTCAGCTTTCTTGACTCATAACATATCACGTGGTTGTCCTGCATAAGGACTCCTCCAAGCCCTTGTCCGCATGCATCGATACATACCAAAAAATCTTTCTCTAAGTTTGCAACCTTCAATACTAGTGCACTGGTGAGAAGATTCTTCAACCGTTGAAAGCTTTCTTCACACTTTGAATTCCATTCAAACTTTACTCCCTTCTTTTGCAAAGAAGTGATGGCATGTGCAACCTTGGAAAATCCTTCAATGAATCTGCTGTAGTATCCTGCAAGTCCCATAAAAGATCTTATATCCGTCACATTTCTTGGAGTAGGCCAATTCATAATGGCTTCGATCTTCTTAGGGTCTACTGATATACCCTCTTCTGAGATAATGTGACCCAAGTACTGAATTCTATCTCTATAGAAGTCACACTTGCTCAGTTTTGCATACAGTTGATGTTCTCTGAGCACTTGTAATGTCAGTCTCAAATGCTCTTCATGTTCTTCCTCATTCTTAGAATAAACAAGAATGTCATCAAGGAAAACAAGAATAAACTTGTCCAAATACTTAGTGAAGGTGTTGTTCATAAGGCACATAAATGTAGCTGGTGCATTTGTGAGACCAAATGGTACCACTACAAACTCATAATGTCCATACCTTGTCCTGAAGGTTTTCTTATGAATGTCTTCATCCTTGATTCTCACCTGATGGTAACCAGACCTCAAGTCAATCTTGGAAAATACTTTTGCTCCTCTCATTTGATCAAAGAGGTCATCAATCCTATGAAAAGGGTATTTATTCTTCACAGTAACCTTGTTCAAATGTCTATAATCAATACATAACCTGAGTGTACCATCTTTCTTCTTCACAAACAGAACCGGTGCTCCCCAAGGACACACACTCGGTCGGATATACTTCTTTTCCAACAACTCTTGCAGTTGCATCTTCAACTCTAGCATCTCCAGTGTACTCATCCTGTAGGGTGTCTTCGACATTGGTGCTGCTCCTGGCACAAGTTCAATGGTGAAATCAATGTCCCTCTTTGGAGGAAGCCCTAGAATTTCATCAAGAAATACATCCTTGAATTCCTGTAACACCTGATAGTCCTCCAACCTAGGAGTCTCATCTCCTGTTGGTTCCAGAATATGAGCTGCATACAATTGGAAACCTTTCCTACAGAACTTGTTCAACTACATTGCTGAAACCTGTCTTACTGAAATTACTTTCAGAATACCTTTCACCACTACTGGGTTTCTTTCTTCATCCATGCATTCGAAAGTCTTGTTATAACAATCAAGCTTCACTCGGTGAGCTTCTAACCAATCCATTCCAATGAGAATATCATAGGAACCAAGCGGTAGAACATTCAGATCTACACAAGTGATCAATCCATTCATAACCAATGGACACTTCTCTACCAATTCACTGACCCTTCTCTTAGTCCCAGTGGCCAGCTGAACTAACCAATGTTTCCTATGATTTTCCTTCTTAAAAGCACAAATCTCCACTACTCTAGGAGTAATGTAACTGTGAGTAGAACCAAGGTCAATCAAAATAGAAACAGATTGTTCAACAATCTTACCCACAACTTCAACCACAGTTGACTGGTGATCTGCCTGGCGGTCCTCCAGTGCTGCATAAATTCTAGGGACTGCTCTTGCTACTTGACCCACTGTTTCTGCTCCCTGAATGTTATAAGTTGGTCTTGCACTTTCATTCTCAAGTGGACAATATCTGCGCAAGTGAGGTCCTTCACATTTCCAACATTTGAGTGGACCTTTATTTTGATGTGGCTCTTTAGGCTTTCCACCTGTAACTCCAACTGGATTACTCGCAGCTTGGGATGGCTGCTTCTGTTGATTCCTGAATCTAGAAGGTTTGAAACCTTTCCTTCTTTGGTCGAACTTCTCATTCTTCTTGTCCTTCCATGCCTTATGGTAATCAAGTTTACCTTTGCTTTGTTCATAGCAATACTTAGCCTTCCTTATTGCTTCTTCAAGGGTCCTACGTTCATAAAACTCAATTCTATCTTTATAGGCTTGAGGCAATCCACTCAGAAACCGCTGGATCTTCACTTTTTCATCTTTGATGTACCGGACATACCTCAACAATTCCAAGAATTTATTTGCATATTCATCCATGGTCTGTTGTCCCAATCTCAGCTCATGGAACTCCTTAATCTTATCATCATAATACCTGTCAAAGAGGTATTTCTGCCTGAAATACTTCTTGAACTGTTTCCACTTTAGTTTCCTCTCACTGATCTTCTTTACTTGCTTGAAGTGTTCCCACCAAATGGATGCTCTTCCATTCAGATTGAATATGGCAACTCTTGCCTTCATGTTTCCTAAATAATCCTGTACTTGAAAGTACTTCTTTATCCCAAGAAGCCAAGCTTCAGCTTCTTGTCCCATCTTTATCTCACCATCAAATGTAGGAGGTTTAGCTTTCCTAAATTCATCTCGAGATCGATCCCTATGGTGCCTTCTTCTTTTCTTTTTATGAGAAGATGAACTTGTATCCCCACTGGATTCTTTGGAGTCAGATGATCCACTAAAAGTCCTTCTTCTTCTCCTAGTGCTGCCCTTACTGCCTTCTGGTCTTGATGTACCCCGTCCAGAATCTATCTTTTTCTGCAAGTCTGTCAAACTCTACAATATGGCAGCATTCAACTAATGCTTCTCTTCCTGGGCTTTAACCAAGCTTCTAATGGTGGCTGCAACCTCGGATGGTGTCCCCTGGAATCTCCTTCCATTAGACTCTATGTCATCATTTCCATTACGGACATTTTCTCCCATGGCATCTTCTGCTCGCTCGTAAGAATCTCGAGCATCATACCCATCATGGGTTATCATGACTGAACCACCTCTTGATTTATGACACTGTTCTTTCTGGAGTACTGCTCTCGGAAGTTGTCTATAATTCTCTTCCTAGCTATCTTTCTGATTCTTCGGCGGTCAAAACACCTAGTTCATCGGTGGTCTGTTCATTTATTTCTCTCCGGTGTTTTGGTAGCAAACCAACTGGACACTCGATCTGCATCAGCGAGAAAATCGACTGTTCATCAGGTGCACAGTCCCTTGAGCAGCCGCAACGGAGGAAAGTGATCTTACAATGGTTTCCGCAAACATCTATTGGCGTTTTGCTCATCTATTTCCTTTCAGCATGTCGGGCCTGCAGTGGTCTATCATTCTGCAACGGTGGCCAACAATCCCGTTATAATTTCTATGGACCAAAGCTTTGTTGGCAGTCGAGGCAGCATCCTACAGTGGCATCGAACACTTAGTCCTCTAGGCGTCCTCAACAGCGGTTTCCATAAGCCCTAATTCTTCCATAGCATCGGCACTCCCGAGCACTTCACACCACTGTAGTTATGTTATCAAAACTCGAAACCACTGTTCACTAAACACCTTGGCATTGGCAAGTGAAGAGACCAATGCATCGACGGGATAGTTGTCTAAGCTTCCGCAACGGTGGGTCACCTTCATTGAATCTTTTCCAATCAGTGATCCGATCCTCTAACATTTCCCGATGGCCGATGATCTCGTGCCTTAGAGAAAATTTTGGATTTTCTTCTTGCCTTGTCTTCCATGGTGTCGGCTCTTCCATCTTCTATTCCTCGGCGATGTCAACGACTATTCTCCTCCGATCGCCGATAATCCCATTCCTCAGAAAACTTTCAAAAATTATGTGCTATCGACGGTCGAAGGCTCTACCCGTTGGATGTATAGTTGTCTAGCCCTCCGCAACGGCGGGCGCTCGATCAACTAATTTCCACCAACGTCCATCTGCGGTCTCATCAACTAACTTCCGCTGATGATTTCAACACGACACTTAAACAAAATTTCGAAACTTTCTTCTTCTGTCGGTGGTCGGAACCACTAAGCACTACGCATCGGTGTTTTAGTCCACACGGCAGCCACAACGGTAGACTGACAAATAGCTAAATTCTTCCGTGGTGCCGGCAATCCCAACCACTATTTTTCACCGACGGCATGGGTGGTTCGAACAACTAATTTCTCCTGGGGTCCCTTTTCACTTTCTTTCGCCGCATCAGCTGTCGGAACAACTAGCAATTGTTGCATCAGACGGTTAGTTCCGTAGTCAGTTGCAACGGCGGCACTCAATCAACTAAGCATCGACAATCCATCTGTCTAAGTGTTCCAATGTGCCGACGGCCAAAACACTTAGAATTTTTTTTGAATTCTCCTCCTCTGTCTCCCGCCGCATCAGCCGTCGAATCAACTATCCATCGCGTGGCCTTCCCACTAAGTTCTCCGCTGTATCAGAAGAACTTGTCACTAAGTTTTCCGATGAGCAGACATTCTGGCACTTAGAAAATTTTGTGAATTTTCTTGTCTTCACCCATTCTCCTGGTTTCTTCTAGGCAGTAGGCAACCTGCCTCTGTTAGCTGTTTCTCATGGCCCTCTTAGGCCCAAATGCTGCAACATAAGCTCTGTCACTGCATCTTCATGGCCCATTCAGGCCCATGCTGCAACCAGAGCTCTGATACCACACTGTAACGTCCCCGACCCTCCGACCGGCGAAGAGGACGCTACTATACATCAAATCATCTGGGGATCTAGCCCCATGAACATGAACATACATATATGTAATGCTGAAGCATGATACTTAAAACATCAAACATATTACGAGGCATAATCATTCATATACACAATGGAAGCAAAACATATCAATCAATACTCATGCATATACAGATCAGCATTTAACATGTATATCATCATTCATCAACGGTAAACATAATTGTAGACACAAGTTAGCCAAGAATACTTATCTTAATAAGAACTTGTTCCGCAACCATCTACGTCACTACAACGTTCCACCCAACCATAGGCCCGTGTACTCCTTAATCTCTCAGCAACGCTGCCCACCCCGAGTCGGGCATGATTCCATAAGGAATAAGGAACTAACAGGATTACACATAGACAAGGATAACAACACCACAAGGGTACACAGTTCAGCCAAGCCAACACAGTTCAATTTATCAGGCGAACAACAGATCATCCAAGCCAACAAAGTTGGGTTTATCAGGCCATCCAGGAGTAGGGAAAGGCTAAATGCTAAGCTGGTGAGCTCATTGAAGAGCTACAGACACTAACACCAGAACCAGCCTGGCTTCTAGAACACCCAGACACACCCAACACAAGGAAATCAATCCCTTCTCTGCAACGCAGTCCCTCAGACCCTGATCTCCCTTCCAGTGCTATTCAGGGGTTGTGGAGAAGAAAGCCAGCTCAGTAGCTCTGTCTGTGTGGTTCTCAACCCACCAGGTTTATCAAGCACCTCAAGCCCTCATTCACCACTCCAATGCAGTCCGAGGACAAAACCACTGCATGCAAGCAGCCAAACAGCTATTCAAGCTTTTACAGGGGAAAAACACAATCAACCAGAACGTAGGAACTCTCAGCAATTCTTCAAGCGATACCACCACAAAAAGGGAAAACACAACCAAGTAAAACATGGGCAAACAGCAGCCCACAAACGACTATGAACCCACAACACCCGATCCTCAATGCAATCGCTGGAGAAATTGCACAGGAAGAAAATGGGGAAATAACAACTCCCAACTATGCATGATGGACAAAGACGCAACCCATAGAACTATTGATCCCATTACAACCACGATTCAGCAATGGAAATAACAGAACCATTATGCAGTCTAACAATGGTGGAAAAAGACACAAAACTCTGCGTGATCAGAGGAAAGAATCGATTCGCAAGCATTTCAATCCATGAGGCAGAGGAGAACTGAACATGTTCACAGGCCAACAATCGGGTGAGGAAGAGGAGAACCGAACCCCCCAACAACAAATTCTGGATTCTTTTAACTCAGTCCACGTGAAGGTGAGTGAACAGCCACGATCGGGATAGTGGACATGCCAAAAGATGCGTCGTGCAGAGAGTGTGAGCATAGTGGTCTTTCTGCAAGCAAAAGGCTACCCCAACTAACAATGGAATAACTAAGGTGGTGGTGACCAAAAGAGAGTGGTGACACATGGCTCTTCCCCCATGAGTCAATGTTCAACATTCCCCTTCCTTATCCTTTGGAATCATGCCCCTTCTCAAATTAGTTGCAGTGAACATAGCTGGTTGGGTTATTTAATTAAAATGCGTGTTTACATGATGCCACAATTTAATATATGTCGTATGTCCCGATATACCATCGGTGACCATTCCAATCTGAAGCATAACATAACTAAATCAATGGTGGGGCCTTTACCCTTAGCTCCTCACCATGATTATTTACAACATATGTATTAATGCAAACGGGGTCAAAACTGAGGTGTTATATATATATATATATATATATATATATATATATATATCCCATACATATTAAGGAAAAGGATGCCCTTCCTGAGCTCTAAAGAGTAAAGGACCAGTCCTAGACTTGAAAGGAAGGATCAAGATTTAGAGCAAGTAAAGGATCGAGTCTTCCACCATGAGATGAGAACTCGTGACCTAGCTCTTGAATCTACAAAGAAAGAATCCCATTCCCCAAACATTTTCTCCAACTCGACTACTAATATCCCCCATTTGGTCACGGTTTACTATAAAACTAGTACATCAAGATTATGAGTCTTAATTAACCTCTTTAGTGCCATTTTTTGAATGTATTAACTAACCCTCTATAGTTCAAAGTTAGCACAATCAATGTAAAACCTATAAATGGGATTTTGAGCCTATAAGAACCCCTTCCAAATATATATGATTCCTAGTTAGAATTTCATTATTGGCTTGCTTTTCAGCCAAAGGAATAAAGGATTTCCTTCCCCTCGTTGCGCCCTTTGACCCCTTTTCCTCCCGGAATCCCAAACCCCCTTACACTCCAATCATAGTCCCCATGTTGACTCTCTTCCTCAACAGGATGTTATATTTGGAACCTTCTAGGTTCTCCTCCTTTAGTTGTGTAACCAATACTTCCTTCTCATCATTGAGATTTATAATCTCTATGGAAAATGAAGGGTTCTACATATTTTTTCCTAAGTCTTCAGGTATGGATTATAATATGAAGGAAAGGGTTCTTTAACTCACGATAGATTATAAGGAAATCCCCAGATCACCTTATTTGGTCATATCCTATATGCACCATAAATATTTCCAAAATTTAAAGAGTTGAAATAACTAAAAATAAAAGAACATCCCAAAACAAAAGAAGCCTTCCCTTTTTCCATTGAGTCATAGCTAAAACCGGGTAAAGGGGATTTTGATAGCACAACTCTCAATCCCCCCTCCTTATTTGTTAGTATAATTTTCAAATTTTCAACAGGAAACCGATCATTGATTTTTTACTATGGCTCACCATATTTTGGGCTTGTACGAGCTCTAAAAAACATATTATCCTGCATCGATTGTCTCTCTTGAGAAAACAATCCTCTATGAGCTAGCTTCCCTTCCTCCCTCAATTTTTTGACCCACTTATTTCTCCAATGAGGTAAAGAGAAATCGATTTCCAAATGACCATATGAATGAAAAAACTCGCATCTAAAAAGGACCCCTTATAATCTAAAACTCGATAGTTTTCTAACATCCCACTTTTCAACACAATATGCTTTACAAGTTGTTAACGCTCAAATTTCTCACACATGTGACATTTTAACTAATCTTAAAGTAAGGCATCATTAACATATAGCCTTCCTCCCATCGAAGACATCCTCACCACATCCTCACTAGATCCAGAAATTAGTACGATTCTAAAAATTCCAAGAGACATTCAAAAGAAGAGGTCGCATGGTTAAATCTATCTTCATCTGCGCTACTGCGCATGTTATTAGTTTTGTACCCACGTGAGCCTCACACAAATTTCCCTTCAAGATCCACGCGACTATCAATATGACAGGATCTCATATACTCGCAACACATTGAAGGCTCGTGAAATACCCCCACAAAAAAAAGCTTGAACTAATCTCTTCATATGATGGGGGAGCATTGAATAGCCCCCTTTATATACCTTAGAGCTAGTTCATGAGGTGATGGGGTTCACACTTGGATCATGATATTTCTTAGCAACCTCTTGGCCTATAAAAGGAGCCATGGGAATGCATCTAGAAGGAATAAAAAATTAATAAGGTTACGTTGCTAGAATTGTTTTGTGCTTCCTCGTAGATCACCTCTTGCTCCACCTATTGGCATTCGTCAACCTCCCTTCTCTCCTTCCTCCAAGGGTCAAGTGTTTCCTCTCATTTTTTCTTCAATTTATTTAGCATTTAGTGTGTACAAAAAGCACCTTCCTAAAGGAGATTGTTGGCTTCCCTTGAAGCTTGCACCTCCTAGGTGGCATTACATGTAACAATATTGACCATTGGGATTCTACAATGGTTTAGCATCTTCTTGTTGTTGTGGTTTGCATATCTTCATCCTTTAGTTTTTATTTCAAGTTATTTGTTTCTATTTTGTTTTGTTTACTAACCAGAGCTTACAATATCACTTTGAAGTCATTGCATTTGCTTTAGTAACACAATATTGGGCCTTATTGAGCTCCTCAAAGTATTTCGCACCAAAAGTGAAAAGTGATGCACACATTTGTGTAAATTTTCCCACAACATTATCCCATCCATCAAATCAACTTCTGCTAGAATTCGGGTTATCATATACACATCAAAATATCTATAAGACAAATCAATTTCATAAAAATGTTTCAATTGTATTACCTATTTTAGAAAAAACATGATCCAACCAAAATAAGAGCAAAAGAATCAGCATGCAAACCCACATTGGTAACCTGTGCACTCATTCATAGTTTGCATTTGAAGGAGATGCCCTTTTTTAAGTAGAATGGGGCACTCATTAATATTCCAACACCCTCACAATATTCTATGAATCTTACATGAAGTGAGAAACAATGTTATCCATCAAAAAGATAAAGCCAGAAATTGAGGAAGGTACCCAACTGTTGGTTCTATATTGCTTTTGGAACATTCCCTCATACTATGAAGTACTATTTGACAATCTTTGAGTTTTCCAACTTATCTCTTTCCCATCGTATGCACAACTTAATGAGATTGACATCTAGGACAAGTGCTATAATTAAGTATTTTGAGTGCTTTGTAACACATTTTTCCTTTTTTAGGGGTCCCCTTTTAACCCGAATTTGCCCAAAGTCTAAAGAAGGTTGTTGTCTACTCTTTCATGGCTACTATAAGAGGAGACACTTTTGTATCTGACTTTGGAGAGCTCACATAAACCTCACATAAAGCCCTCAAATATAAACCAAAATTTACAAAACATTCATTTGCAAACTCCTGCTTTTGTATCTAATCACATTTTAATGAATTTCCACATAAAAACTCACTAAAAGTGGAAACTATGTATACACAAAGATTCTAAGACTACTCTTGCTTCAGCTCTATTGTCAAAAGAAGAGAAACTGGTGAGAAATAAAAATACCCTACCTCATCATGATGAGATATCTCCTTAGCTCCTCCATTGCTCTAATGTAAAAATATCATCGATCTCATCTCTCGCACCCCCTTCCTTTTGAAAGGTGGATTTATATAGCTTTTATTCCAACCTTTAACTTGTTGATAAGGAGTGTAGATCTTCCAATACTGCCTCTATACTTGAGGTCTTATCAGTAGCTCTTACACTTTGTACATTTTTTTTGAATTGATCAATTTATCCACATTCTTAAATATATATAAAGCCTTATTTGTTAGTGGAATGAACCCAAAGAGTTTTATCCTAGGCAAAGACTCTCCCAAACTAGTAAGAGACTCCCCATTGATAAGTTTTGACCATATCTGAAACCTCTCATAGGGATATATTCATAAATCCTACAAGTTCTTCTCCATCTACCCCAAGCTACTCTCCTCGCAAAATATCAAGTCAAGAATGATTATTTCCAAAGGATACTTATTTTCCATATCCATTACAAGCCCTATAAATGTAGAAAAAAAACATCTAAACTTCCAAAAGTGCTCAATAATTTTAACAAAATTAAATAATATTTCATCCTTTATTTCAAAGGAAAAATACAAAGAGGACGACAATGAAGAATTACCCAAATCACCTGAAATGTTTGGAATAAATAAAAGTTTCGATAGCTATAATTCTCTCATATATCCAACTTGAGGCTTGTGGAAGAAACCTTTCATGCTTCCTAACACCTATAGAATATATCCACTAGTGTTGGGCTCAAACCTATTACATCACTTATGAGTGAATATTACAGACCTTGATCATGGTATTTGGTCTACTCACATTTGGGGATCACCTCCTTTGTCCTTGGTAGATCTTGATCATATCATCTCAGATCTAGCACTCCTATAGATTCACCTTCTTTACCCTCTCTAGATTTTCCCGGCCTTTCAATTTCTGTAGCATATCTCAAGGTCCAATTTAGTACTCCTTTCAGGATTACCTTCTTTACCCTTATTAGACCTACACCCTATAAAATATTGTAGCTCTGATCTAGCACTCCTTCGAAAGTTGCATTTTTACCTTCTCTAGATCCGCATTGATTTTTATTTCACTAAGTGTATTAGATGACTTCAACGTATCATAGTTTCTACAATAGATATATGAAAATCCTTACAATCTATGGTTTCCCTACATTGATGATCTTTTCATCTGCTTTTCATGATGTGGTTGAATGATAAAATTAGCAACAAAGGCATTTTTGGGTATTTAGGAACCAATACATAACAATATGTCCCCATAAGAATGGTGGAAGTTTACCACCATATGCCCCTAATGATTAATTGTTAATTGTGTTTATTTGTGGACATTATTATATTCTTCTAAAATAATGATAGCGAGGATGAATTGAAGGAATCAGAAGGTGTTGAAGAATTTTTAACCTTATGGTTTTTTATTACCTCTTTAATGTTAACATTTAATAATTTTATTGAACTCGTGTATTTTTATGTTGATTTTATAGAGTAAAGACGAAGAGGGTTCAAAAGATGAGGAAGGAACTAACAATAGCCAAGATATTTTTTCATGCAATGTTGTATAACAAACTGACATTTCCCTAGGGTGGTAATGTACCACTTATTTATTGGTAGAAAACATTACATGGTTATTTTCCAATTAAATTTTAAATTTGATTAGTGTGCTTATTTATACATGGTTTTTTCCTTTCATAATGTGAAATTTATTGAACGTTGGTGTGGTGGAATTTCATAATTGTGTTTATGGATACATTTTTTTTATCTTTTATGGTGTGAAACTAATAAGTGAGTATATTTCTAATAATTATTATAACAAGTAACAAAGATAATAATATTTATTATTATTATTATTATTAACAGAGACTAATAATTGATGCGGTATGGCCCTATTAATGATGCATGTAGTTACACCGAGAGTAGTGAGGTGCTTCTACAACCTAGTATGGAGGATAAGTTGTTATGTTACATTGTGTAACATAACATTTCCAAAAATAAAAACTAATTAAGAAAATTTGTGTCGACTTATAATTTACCAGAAATAAAAAGTAATTTAAAAAATCCATGTTGGCTCAGAACTTTTTTTTTACAAAAATGGGTAGAAGTTTTATAATATCGAAAAAATTCCAAATGAAAGCATTTGGCTAAGTACAGATAGGCCTTCAAAAAAAACTGAACCGAAGAGACAACAGAGTTCTATTACAGACAAAATGGAGCACAAGTGCTCTAATAAATCCAAAAACTTATAAATAGTAATTCTAAATATAGTCCAGCTAACATAAAATTGGAAAAGACGGACAAACTGACCCAACAAAAAATGAAAATATATGAATTAGTGACCTGAATTATTGTCGTGGGAGGGCCCAATTCCTTTCCCATCCGTTCTATTTTGCTTCTCCTCCACTTCATGAAGAACATGGTGTTCAAACACCATAGCATCCATTTGAATTTCAACTTGCAGAAGTCGATTCACAAAATCCTGAAAAGTCAGAGATTGCTCCTTCAACTGGGCTGCAGTGGATTCCTCATGTTATTTTTGGACAACTCTAATTTCATGGACAAATATTCCTTAACCCATCACAGATTTCTTCCCATGGTATCCCTCGTATGCTTTGGGCAGTAGTCATGGCTTTCCTCGCTAGAATCCATAATCCTGTGAAAAGAGTGGGTTTTTCTGAGAACAGGTTGAGCTTCTTTAAACTATCTGCCTTCACGAGCCAAGAGAGGAAATTCAACATACAGGAGAGTACCAGAATAGTCGGGCATTCCCTCCCTATCAATGTGAGTCTAGGCACAAGGCTCATGTGGCTAGATTGTGGGAGCCATAACTCCATTCTCCATCATCATTGATCATGGTGTGAAAGGTACCAGATGTTTGACGATCATCCCTCTTATTAATATGATTTGCTACCATGTGGAGAGTACTCGCATGCTTGACCTTTAAACTGCAACATCTAACTGTCCTTGTGTCATCCCATCATCATGTGCCCCTTCCCACACCTGAGAAGGACATACATCTGGCACCTAGCATGAGGAAAGCTCAAGTATCGCTAGGGAAGTGGGTCTAAGAGCTCCACGAGGTCATTCAGCACAAGAATTCTTGGGTTTAACGCTGCCACCCGGTTGGCAGCGGAGTCAACCTCAGAATTATTCTGGTGGAGGATGTGGAAAAAAAGAAGAAGCTGGAATTCAGAGGCAAGTTTGTGTATTCTGCAAACTATTTCCTTTAATCGAATTTCCTTGGGGATAGATCTAGAAATCATTAGAGAGATGAGGCTTTGAGAGTCTTTGATGACTCGGACTAGCATAATACCTTTCATTTTCAACTATTTAATTCCCTGTAGTAATGGACGTCTTGGCCTGCAACAACTCTTTGAGGATAATTTTTATCCATGATACAACCTAGGCTGGAACAGTGGCTTTGTCTCTAAAAAGCCAGATTTCCCAGAGGATGAACTTAGGTTTTGTCAGCCAAACAATTTTAAACCAACCATTTTTTTAGAGGGGGTGAGGAGACAGAGTTCCCCATTTAGAGATAAGAGTTGAAATGTTGCTCGGGATTTGTACATTATCCCAACAACATAACACATACTACCATATTTCCTTAGCATATGGGAAATTTAGGAAGATGTGACTAGTAGTTTCTTCTTGATGGAGGTAGAGAACACATCTCGAGGGGCGTGCTAATCCTTTTTTGCACAAATTCTCGCCAGTGAGGATGCTTTGATCACCCAAAGTCCAAATGAGAATGTCTATTTTGGGGAGACTCTTAGTTTTCCAGATACCATTCCACATAGCAATGTGAACGGGGGTTGTCAAAATCACTTTTAGTAACTTGTATCCCAAAGCCACCGAGTAGAGGCTCAGTCCTCCCCCCCCCAACAAACTATAGTGTATTTTCCCATCGACGAAGTGGGGGATTTCCCTTTTAGTAAAGAGAGAAAGTGTCCCTATTTCAGGTGCATAGGGTCTGGGGGTTCCACTTGTTTCCATCTAGACTAGGAGCCATCTTCAGGGTCCCATTGCGACAAATCCCAGAGTGTCTTGATTCCTTTGGAATCCATCGAGTTTTTTAGCAGACCTATGTCCACCAATCTGGATAAAGGCTCGCTATCCATGATCCTGTCATCCCAAATATTGATAAGCTTGTCATTTCTTGGAACCCAGTAAAGGATTCTTTGAAAAAAAGGCAAGGCTTTTCTACAGAGCTGGAAGATTGAAGAACCCTTCTCTACCCTAGGAGGGGAGTCCAGAATCCTCAACCTGGGGCCCAAGAAGTATTTACACAAGATAACTTGCTTAACCCAACTATTTTTTCTAGATACCTTCCTCCAAAGGATTTTTGCTCCAAGAGCAAGGTTTTGAGTTTTAAAGTCCTTTATTTGGAGGCCCCCCTTCCTTGTATGGTTTAGTTATCTTCCCCCAAATAACAAGGGGAAGTTTCTTCTCATTATTCTTACCTCATTTCCATATGAACTTACAGATTTATTTTTCCATGAGTTGTATAATGCCTGCAATTGCTAATAACATGGAGCATTGATAAATAGGCAGACTAGAAAGAACAAATTTGATGAGAAGTAATTTACTTGTCAGGCTGAGCCACCTTGTACCCCAAGAGAAAAGCTTTTGTTTAAAATTTTCCACCAATGGGAGCCAATCCGAGGTACGAGAGGACTTTAGGAATATAGGTGTTCCAAGGTACTTAAAAGAGGTCCATTCTAGTATACCATGGAACCCAAGGGTTCTTTCCAAGGTGCTTAGATCCCGACAATAAATGTTCCAACCATAGATTTTTCTTTTCCTTTCATTGAGACTACTTCTGGAGACCTCACAAAAGCATTCAATATCATATTTGAAGAGTTGGGAAAGCTGGGGGTGAGCCCCCCAGAAGGAGACTATCATTAGCAAATTGTGTGTTGTTAAAATTACGCACACCCTAGGCAAATTGTACACCAAGAATATCTTGTTCCCTTCTTCTTTTTTCCAACAAAAAATTTAGCACCGAGGCTTGAAGAAAAAAAAACATAAGCGAGAGAGGACACCCTTGTCTAACACCCCTGTAGGCTCTGAAGAACGAAGTTGCTCTATCGTTCACTAGAGGGGGAATCCAAGGTTCCTTATTGGATGCCTTTATCTAAGCAATAAATTATTTGGCAAACCCAAATCTCTCCAGGACAACTAACATGAAGGAATGTCTGACTCGATCAAAAGAACTTGTGAGATCTATCTTAACAACCATCCCTTTTTCTTTTCTAGCAAAACTGGAATCAATAGCTTCTTGAACCAGGATGATGTTTTCTGTAATTTGAAGACCTTTCACAAAACCTCCTTGATACTCTGGGATAATATTTGGAAGCACCACCCCTAATCTATTAGTGATGACTTTGGTAACAATAGTGTATCCTATATTGCATAGCAAGATTGGACAAAAAGGGTCCTAGGTCTTTGCCCCAATTTCCTTAGGGATGAGAGAAAGGAAATTCAGGTTTGTACTGTCTCCTATTTTGCTTCAACCTTGAGTCTTTAGAACCATTATGTGGAGATCTTTTTTTATGAGTTTCCAATGAGTCTTGATAAACCTAGCTGTGAACCCCTTAGGTCCGAGTGCTTTGTCAAGTTCCATACCCTATATTCCTTGCTTAATTTCCTTTCAGGTGACAGGCTTCATGAGCTTTTGGTTTTGATGATTGGACAAAAGTTTTGGGACCCAATCTAGGAGATCTGCAGTAGCTTCTTCCATATTTTATTCGGTGTAAAGTTTTTTAAAGTGATTATGGGAAGCCAATTTGATGTTTTGGAAATCAGTAACTATAAGGTTCTGGATCTAGATTTCCTTAACTGTGGTGTGATGTCTTCTTGCTTGAGCTTGTTTGTGGAAGAAATGTGTGTTCCTGTCTACTGACTTGAGCCATATGCTCTTGGACTTTTGTCTTCGATATTCCTCATATTTGAGACAAGCTTGGCTTAAGGAAGTTTGAAGGGCCTCTTCTTTGCATAAAGCTTCATTAGTGACATCACTTGTTTCAAGAGCAAGCTGGTGAGCTTCAAGCTACTTTTGTGATTCCTTCCTCTCTTCAGTAGGGGATATTAAACCACTTGACCATATTTTTTTATCATGCTTGAATCTTCTGATTTTTTCCTCCAAAACAAAGAAGGGGGTGCCAGTCACAAGTTGAGTCCATATTAAACATACTATTTCCAAAAATCCTGTTGTTGAGTCCATAGGGGGTGAATCTAAAAGGGATAGGCCCCAAATTGAATTTTTCCATGGTTTCTAGATCTATGGGTCTATAGTTTGAGACCATCATCAGTAAGATCAAAGAGATAATTTCCAAACCAAGAATCAAGAAGGAGATTTGAATCAAAAACCTATCTAAACTAATGTCTATATGGCTAGGGCCTAATCGTCGGTTAGACCAGGTGAAGGCACATTTTTTGGGTTTGACATCCATTAGATCCCAATATTGGATAAGATCTTCAATCCACTCACGAGATGGATCCCTAACTCAGTTTCCTCCTCTTCGTTTGGAGGCAAAGAGGCTAGGGTTGATGTCTATGGGTAGGATGATGTTTTCCAAGCAAACTTCATTTTGTAGCAGTCTGATGGAATCCCATCAGAAATATTTTCACGGTTCAACAATGGAGCATATATATTGAAGAGACTTACTAGTAGTTGAGATTCCTTATGGCAAAGTTGCATGAAGATCCAATGGATGTTAAGTCACTCCTGAACTAGTTTGAACGTTGTTTCATTCCAAGCGTACCTATTCCTTCATATGCTCCTCTAGAAGACACTACAATCCCTTTCCCTTTCTCCATATTAGGGAGTTGGATTGAAGGAATCCGAGATCATACAATTTAGTCTCCTGGATTATGAGTAAATCTGGGTTTTCCATCCTGATAAGATCCTTCATTGTGTTTCCCATTAGTTTGCTACCAAGACCCCTACAGTTCCAGGAGATGAGATTCATTATTTACCTTTGTGGGAGGGTTCAGCTCCTTTGGATCTCTAAGCATGAGTTCTTGTGGATCTAGGGTTGCGGGACATAAGCTTATTTAGAGTGGGTTGATTCCATTGCAATTTATCTTTATACATTTATTGCTCCCATTTTTCTTGCAGTGACTTACGGCCCCTTGATGCTCTCTTCTCGAGGATAAGGGATTCATACTCCCCTCGATCCTCTTCGAAATCATCTGAGGAGTTATCTTCAGAATGTTATTCTTCCGAGGGTTTTGGATCTGCCCTAGCCTTGGCTAAAGGGGGGGCTGGACTTCTGGGAGATATAGAAGGGGTCGATATTTTTGGAACCGATTCAGGTTGATTTGGTTGTTCCCAGTTTACTTCCTGCAGATATGGAGGCGAACCTAATATGGCAAAGTTGTTCCCTTGTTCTGTAGAGATGTTTATTGTTTCCTTTGGATCCGAAGCATTCTTTGGTCGAGAAACAAAGGACATGCCTACTGACTTTGTTTTGGATCTCTTAGGTTGTTGCTAAGATTCTGCTTTCCCTTTCTCAGCATCTAGATAAAAAAAATTGGACAGTTCTGTTCAAAATGGCCATATTCATGGAATCATCGACACTTGAAGGGGATTTTCAAGTCAAGTTTCTACACATGTGACCAACTTCCTACTGCAAGTATGATTGCTTCCGGTAGCCCCACCTAGAGATCTACTTCTACACAGATCCGAGCTTAGGCATATTGGTCTTTTAGATCTGCACGATCTATGAATTTCCCCAAGGTATTTGCTATATGTTTAAGTGATTCCCAACTCCAACAATGTACTAGGAGGTTGGGTAGCCTTACCCAAACAGGCACTACCGATGGGACATCCTCAGAGGGATCAAAATTTGGGGTCCAATAGTTCAGATATAGACCCTGAGGCCCCATGAAGTAGGGGCCTCTTTGGAATATTAGATATATGTCGTCTTTAGAGATTAATTTGAAGAGGAAAAAACCATTGCCCAAAAAGTATGAAGTGACGCTATTCGAGATTAGCGGTCTATAATTTTTTTGGACCCAGGTTTCTGTAGTTTTGGGAGAGGGCCAAAGATCAGTGAACTAACCAACCAGTGCCCTTTCAACGAGCGAGAAGGCACATTTAATTGGACTCTCTGGAGGCATATTTATAGTCAGAATCTCCTCTAGTTGTTTAACAAAACGGGAGGCCTCCAATACCTTTTTCTTGGGCTGGGACAATAGTTGCTGGAAGGCAACGACTTCAAGAGGCAGTGACGGAGGAGGTTCATTGATGAACATCCTCGCTCACAAAGCTTCAGATCCTACTAATTGTTGGGTGGAAGCAAAACCCTCGTCCTCCACAACCAAAGGAAAAAAAATTGCATAAGCTCGTGTTGGATCATAACTTATAAAAAATAAAAAGTAATTTAAAAATTTCAGGTTAGATAATAAAATAAAACTAAAAATTAAAACCAACATAGATCCACATTATACTTGGATCTATTAAGCATCAAGAGGATCCAATTTCTTAATGTGTAGTTTTTTTATCTTAATTTTTTTTACATATCAAGAAAAAATTTACCCCTCCAGAAATTGGATCCCTCTCGGTGCTTAATAGATTCGGGTTTATCATGGATCTATGTTGGTGTATATAAAATGCAAGTTTGACACATACATGATACTAAAACAACGTTAGTGATGAAACCTTTCTCTAAAAACAATGTTATATTCTTGAAAATCCATCTTTGCATCAAGATATTAAGTATACATACGACACAACCTTGATGCCAACCAACACATCTTTGTCGCCAATACAATGCAATGTTGATGTCTGCAAACAACATAATTTTAGTGTCGACCAATGCATTTTGGGTGTTAATATGATGCAACATGCAAATGTAACATTGATGTCCACAAACATAAATCTGATGTCCATTGAATGCGACATCGACACATTCGATGCATCATTAACAACAATTCAATGCAAGCTTGACACCAATTGAACACAAAAAGATGTTGAAGTGTTTATATATTGATGCAATGATGATGTAGTACATTACCAATATGACTCCCTTGCAAACAAGAGTGATGCATCGACCACACCTACAACACTTTGATAACACAAGTCAACTCTAGTTGAAGCTTTTGGCATCATGTATGATGCAAATACAATGTTGTTTATGATGTAGTGATGTAGATACTGGTACAATGACAATTCCAACAAGGTTGTGAATGGAAATAAATGACGCCAAACATGATTGTTGTGATGCAAACACAATTCAAACTCCAAACCCCACAAAAGCATAGTGTTCTATGTCATAAAAACTTGATTTTTTTGGGCAAAAAACATACTACACATTGATAAAGATGATGCCAAAGTAGTGTATTAGCAGAGTGCGGAGAGTAATTGAACTTGTCGAAGATGATGGAACTTAAGCATTTGAAGTAAAAATGTTATGTCATGGGGAAGGGTCTTACACTATTTGGGATGCTCATGGATCAGTGTGTATATGGACTCTTAATCATATGATTTTTTGGAGATCAAGACATAAGCATGTGTAATGATCTTTCCCATGTTAAGAAGTTGATGAAAAGGAATGGAGTTCCTTATACCAAGATTTTCTAATCATGCCAGGCTAATGCTGAATAGGCAAGATTGTTATCCTGATTTAAACCCTAACTCTACAATAAAAGAAAAAGTGTAAGATTTTTATGCAAAAGAAAATATAAAGTTTTTTTTTTATATTTATTGAAAAGGAAAAGATTCAATACTATTGTAAACAAATTATGCAAAAAATATAAATAACTAAATAAAAACAAAGAAAAGACTCAATAATAGATCCAAAATTAGACCAAATTGAGATAGAATCAACAACATATTTTTATTGATTTCATTCTGAGTTCCGGCTGAAATTTTCTTTTCATACCCCTACGAGGGTAGGGACCATAACAATACCTAGAAACCAAAGATGGAATGTTGTATCACACTTAGATTTATGGTTTACAAAAGAATAAATCAAAGAACACTTTGATGGACATGTCATGGATTAAACATGCCATAATCTTTACTTTAGAAAAACTATTCTTAAATTAGTATTGAAAATCAGTCCATAAACTATAAAATCAAACAGACTGCCAAAACAAGTGAACAACCTTCAAGACATAAATAGATATGATGTACTTTGAACCCTTTTGCCACCTTCAACACTATTCCTACTCTCAACAAGAAACCCTTAGCTCTATGATAACTCAAAAATGAATGAATAGAAGAAGAAATCTCACTTTTATAAGAGAAAAGCTTTTATCAGAGGTTTTTTTTTCTCCCTTCCCTCTTGCCTCCTTTCTCTTCGTGCCTCCCTTTTACCTTTAGAAAAGAAGTTAAAGTAATTGAAAATTTACCTTTTAGTTAAGGCTTTAGTTATTTTAATAAAACAAGGCAAGTCTATTAAAATAAAGAATGAAAAAGGATTATAATATATAATAGTAGGTGGGACCCCATCAATCCTTTATTGTTCCCCAACATCCACCTTGACTTTCAAAAGAATATAACATATGCCAAGACAAAACATCCATCACAAATCATAAACTTGATATATAATAAAAGTATTTCAATATAACCAAAATGCTTTCGAATAAGTAAAAAATGAAATATATCATGTCAAAAAATTAGCCATCATTCAAGCATAGTCAATATGTTTCCACATGTCAGATTATACTAAAGTAAAACATCATAAACTACATCAAAACCCATATGATTTGTGAGAAGCAGCTGGCCTTTGTCCACTTCCTTGTGAATTTGCTTGGTTGTCCCTTTTGTTTCATAGATTCTACCTCTCATTAGTTGAATGTACATCACCTAGAGTGATGTCTTTAGCTCCCATATTAATTTATGGAATGAAAGTACGAGAGGTAATTGAATGAGAGGAAACTTTAGAAGAACTGGACTTAAAAGGCTTGATGGATTAGGTGAGGCTTTGGGTTCACCATTTAGCTATAGAGGTTGAGCCTAAGAAGCTATTGAAGCTAACCGTTATGCATGTTGCTTAGGTGGTGGAGGCAGAGGCAATGAAAAAGACAAAGTGGGCCATCCAGGAATACTAGATGGTTGATTAGGTATAATTTGGTTCCACTCATCATTATTTTGGGGCTCAGGCTGCATGGACACATGTGCAGGCACAATAATTCCAAGGATGCTTTGATGAGAATGAGTTGGAGGTATGACATAGGGTCTGGCAGCTGGAATGTGGCCTTGGATAGCCAAGTTTAAGAATATAGTTTGGAGGAGTTGGTTAGATTCCTCTGAATCAACGTCAAAATGGATTGAAAACCTCAACCTGGTATTTATTCCCCCATGCCAAGGAGGTTTTCGGCCTGTACCCTTGTTATATTTGTTACCTTTGTTACCTATGTTGCCACCTTTCTTGAAGAAAATCATATATAATGATGAAAAACAAGATCGGTATAAATACACAACAATAGAACAACATATACAATAAATTTGCAAATAGTCTATTAGTGGCTCTATAGCAAGGAAATCAATCATGCATGCAATCAAATTATAAGGAAGTAGGGCAATGGGACACCATAACATGCTTGAAACAATTCACATTGACCAATTGAAAACACTCATCTATGCTAAATTTTCTTTTTGAATATGGGAAAAGGGGTCATTAGGAATGCGAGCGGAAGTGAGTGGAAAATTTGGTAAAATTAAGTGAGGGGAATGAGAAAAGTTACATGTTCCAACAATCCAACAGTTTTCAACTATCCAAGCAATATCCATCTTGTCTGACAATCAACCATGGATTTGGCATTTCCACGTAATCATATAAAATCCATTGCACAAGTTCATTTAATGACAATTTATGAGCCAATATATCTTCAAAATAAATTCAACACACATAATTTTTTTTAAAAGAGTCTACATTCCATAACACAAGATCATTTGACACGATTGGCATTATCCTTTTATTTATTCTATCATTTAATCATACCAAATGTAAGGTGATAAAATTATCACTTCAATTTTTCCAAGCAAAACCAAATCAGAGTCCATATTCAAATGAACAATGATCAATGAAGTGCTGCTAAAACCATGCAACAATGTCACTGTGATTGTGAGGATATTGTAGATAACTAATATATACTTAGTTGAAACAATAGATATTGATCTTATAAATTATACGGGATATGCATATGCAATAATTAAGAATTAGTTCTTTTGGCAGTGCTGAGAATACAATCAAATTCATTGCCACACAATCGTCTTTGTTTGCCTTTTTTTCTTTGAATTTTGATCAAATACTAATTTATGAAAACAATTATTATGTCTCACACATTTAGTATTTGAAGCTATAGGAGTATTAACATTACACCAACAGTCCATAAAACTCCATAGGGCTTGTTATTTAAATAATTTCCACTCATATCTGAAATGCAAATGGTCAAAATATAGCACAAATATCAATCAATATGAGCTTCGAAACTTCCACATAACACTAATCTCATCCCAAGATAGTGAACAAACTCAAAATTCATAACTGAAATAGAATGATAGCAAACTAAAAATGTCAATGACTCTAAGAAATAACCTTCGAAACTATTTAAAAAAAAAATCACTTGAGTCTGAGAAGTATGGACTACCTTACAAGAAGTGTGCAAAGCTTAATCTTTGCAATGTGAATATGCTAAATAATTTTGTTGTAGACAGAAAAACTCAATCATATATATCACTTAGACATTGTACATTACACAACCAATAATATCATTTCGACTAGATAGGAGAGGAGACAAACACCTAAGGCTTGCATCCAACCTAATAAACATTTCAATACATGTGTAAAATATTTGAAGGTTGCATGTTATGTTCAAGGCATAATCATCCGCCAACCATATAGTTTTGTTTTAAAACAATCACCAAGGAGAGAAAACAAATGGAAGCAACAATTCCCACAACTAAAATGGTTCTGCGAAGTCTTCAATATTAATATTAATCAACCCTTGAATCCAGGGAAAAAACCCTAATATTTCAAGTTTATGTGTGGGATTTAAAGGTAAAGCCGAATCTTTTTGCACTCCATTTTGGTGCAAAATCGCAGGTTTTGGTTGAGGTCATAATTTTGACCAAGAGGGAATGCAACAATCGTAACCAACAAAGACAATTGGAGTTCAAAACCTCCTTATCTCATTGAGCTTATTCGAATTGGTGATGACCATCACTATGAGTAGTTGGTTACATAATTAGGGTCTTCAAAATGTTGCCAACTCCTAGTTGACAATCAAAGTGCATGCAAACAAAAACCCTAATAAATGTAAAAGCATTTGCAATGCATGGTTATGCATTTGAACCCCATACATTAAAATAAATAATGAGCTCAGTTATGAGTGGGATATAGCAGTTAAGAACTAACACACTTTTTAATTGGTGTCTTAAACCCCAATCAAAACAATCAAACTAACTCGAGAACAAAAACTATTTGCATATTTTTAATCCTTTCAAACTTCATACTTTGAACTCAGATTTTCAAAGTAGCAATGTATACGAAGGGAGGTGAATAGTAAGAGCACTGTAAATTCTAATATGAAATTGTAGACTCATTCCCAAATTAGTGACTTAAACAACAAAACTTTCCAAAACGAAACAATGACTGTGACTGTTTTTTTTCTTTCACATAGACATTAACCACCATTTCAATTATGGAAAAACGTTCAAATTCAAAACCAAACCATTCAATTCTCAAGCAATTGTCATTTGAGGAAACATGGAAGGGGAGTAATGCAAGCACGATGATAGTCAAGCATATCCAAAATAAACTATCATGCAAATTCATTATTTGATATAGAGTTTAGTGTTGGTCTACATACCTTTCAATGCCTTCAAAATCTTCCTATGAGCACTAGAAAAATGGTTCGTTATCCTCGAAATGCAAACCATAAGCGGTGGGATAACAAAAACTCAAATGAATGGTAAAACAAACCTCTGGCCCAGGTAAAAACTCAAGAACACTTGCATTAACACCTTGTGTGTTGGAACATTCAATACAAAGTTAAGTGCTCAAGCCATGCCCATCGCATTTTCCATAACACAACATTCATCAACCAATCAAAACAATACGAACATGTTGAGTGTATAAGCCACGTATCCCAATTACAAAAACCACCTTTTACAACGTTGATCGGGACTGAATTCTCATAAATGACAAAATCATACCATATTTAATGAGCTCAATGCCAAATTATCGCTTACCATTCATGCAATCAAAGCTTTAACACATGTATTGGCATTCACCTCACCACCTTTTGCAACGTTTGGAGCAAACCTTTATCACGATTATAATGATACATGTAATGTAAGTGGTATATTAGCAATATAAATAGTAACAAGGCTCCACTAGCCATGATAGGGTAAACATGCAATAATACAGTGCCATCACTATTAGGTTAGAAATATAAAGGTCTGGGAACATAACCAAATACATATCCAATCGCCCTTTCCCTTTGTCAAGACAACCTTTAATATAACCAACCTTTAAATACATGTAGGATATGTTGAAATATTTTAAATAATATTATTGATGTTGTGAATGCTAAGCACTCCAAGTGTAGAGCAATGCCAACAAATCCAAATTTTGGTTATGACTCGAGCACTAAAAAAAGAATTTAACCTTCATTTGAATATAATATTTGAATCAAGCAATAATAACTCGATCGCATCTTTGTCTTCTTTTAAAAAAAAATGCAATTTTAAATAAACAAAGAATATGGGCACGAAAAACCAACATGTAAGCCACCTTATGCCAATCCAACTTGCAATCTGAAACAATAGTTCATCAATTGAAACATTATCTTAATTTTGGGGGGTCCTACCTAACTATTAATATCATATTTGAATATTAAAAGGCCTTGCAACAATTTGTATGTTAGGGGATGAAATTTTTTCAATTTTTTGAATCAACATAAAGCAAGAATGGTCGTTGTTACATCCTTTTCTATGTCTTGGTAAATCGTATTGGCCATTGGTATTTCCCTTGAAATTGGCATCATTACCCCCTTACCCGTAGTTCCTATTATTTATATTTTTGTTCTTTTTCCCCTTGATTGATGGTTGGTCATTGAATTTGCTTTGGTTGTGAGTAAATATTTATGCAAATATGGAAGAAGGTGATAGTACCAAGTTAACTTTTGGTGAAGGAAAGAAAGGTAGGACTAGGTTGACTTGGATTAGAGGGAAACCAACTTTTATTCCTGAGGTAAAATTGGCAAGGTTTAAGGTAGCCCTGATTAGGGTCCCGAGATTCCAAGTGGTGAAGTAGAAGGAGGCTCCATTTTGGAGGGTTCCCTTACAGTTTGGTATTCCCTAAAAAATGACCATGCAAGAGGAAGGTGCCACACAACTAGATGATAGTGTAGATTGCGTAGGTGGAATTGCCTAAGGATTCAAATGAAACACCTAAGTTTATATGGATCCTATGTGGCGAGTATTGTCTCAATTTAAAATCTTAAATGATGAATGGGTATTAGTTAATAGTATTTTGTTATCCAATGTGTTAACTTATGTCACCTTGTCATTAAGAGCTTGACTAATGGGTGGGTATTTGCCCACAAGATTTTTCAAAGTTCCCATAGTGTCAATTTCAACCATGACCATTAAGATCTTTAAATTGTTTATTCCTAATCACGAACAATGAAGTGTCCAATATTTGGATTTCCAATGTAATGAATATGGTTTCCAAATTGTGGGTTCCAAAGGTGTTCAATATGGTTCCCAAGATGTTTCATCCACACCCCCGAGACACACTACCAAAGTCAAGCAAGATAATTGATAAAAGGGGCTTTCCAAATGAACCTCCACCTAGAGTGTAACCAAATTTAAGATATGAAAGAGATGATCTGTAATTACCCTATAGAGTAACCATAGAAGGTGATAAAATCTAAAGGGGGTTAGAAAGGAATTTAATTATCTATCTCTGGTATCAAGCACAAACCTCGTGAATAAGTCAATTGGGTGGAAGTCTTTGGATAGGCCACTAAATTAAATCTTCACAAGAAATGACCCAAGGGGCATAGAGTGATTCTTCAAGTATGGCCATTTAAAACATTTGCAATCATGTCTTTGGTTTAGGGGGGTATTTCACAATTTCATAGCTTGACCTAGTCTTTGATGCCTTAGTTAGAGGTCCTTCCATGCTAACACTCTTACTAACAAAGGTATTTTCCCACTCAGTAATCAACTTAGAGTTTCAACTTTTGATTGCCTTGGAGTGCTAACACACCACTCCCATAATCAAAGTCATGGTATGCTTAATCTAAATGTTGTTGTTGTTTAACAAAATTGACTAGTCTTATGTTTGCTACACCCTCTTGCAAATTGATGTCAATGTAGGGGTCGTTAGCTAGAAATTTTCAAAAAATGTTTCTTTAAAGATAAGATTAAGTGATTGATTTTAAAACATGGCATTTAAAAACCGACATAACCTTGTGTTTGCTACACCCTCTCATGAACTAATGTCCAAGTAGATGTGATAACCAAGTGAATTTTGAAAAATTGATCATTAAAAGGGAAAGTTTGATGTCTTTTAGGTTGTTGAATTGGTTTTTAAGGTCTCTTACTTAATATGATAATCTTTGTGTGCAAAATGTAACGTGTGATTACAAAAAAATGAGCTACCAGAAAGAAAAAATGCATTGATACAAAAGGGTGTGTCTTCTTTTACCTTTTTCAATTGTTTCTAAGCATGCGAAAATATTTTAATTCAAAAGTCCTGGGATCTTCAATGTCAAGGATCCCCCAGCTATATCTAGGAATCAAAGCTTAGATTTGTGTGTTCTGCAATGAAAACCTGGGTAAAAAATGGTTACAAGAATCCCAGTCACCATAAAACTAGACTTCAGACAAAGCTGGTCGCTATCCACTCAGACATGAAAACAAAAGAGGTGACGCCTACGCTGCTGAGCCAAGAAAGGGATCTGAATATTAAAATTTTAAATGCTGCAAGGTGGGAGGAAGAGGAATGAATACTAAAGTCCAGGCAGTTTTGGCTAAAAGGAGGAGACGACAATACAAAATATTTTCATAAACAAACAAAGGTTCATAAAAGCTTCAGTTCCATCAAAGAATTAAAAGACAAATATGTAAATAAGATCACAGGGAAGGAGGAAATAAAAGTCCATGCCTTTAACCATTAAAGAGAGCTCTACTTTGATAGCGAGGAGACTGGCCTGGATGCACAATCAGAACTCTTTTCTGGAATACCAACACTCATCAATGACGAAGAGAACAGAGAGCTAGCAAAACCTATTCTAGAATTTGAGATTAAAAATGCAATATGGTCTCTACAAGCTGACAAAGCGCTTGGACCATACAGCTTTACCATAAATTTCTACAGAGCAGCATGGGATATCATAAAAAGAAGATTTAAAAATAATGTTAAATTGGACCAAGGAGAAAGACAAGATTGGTGGGGCCACCAACTCATCCTTCCTGTCCTTAATTCCAAAGGAAAAAATCCCTATCTCGTTGAATATATTTAGGCCAATTTCATTATGCAACACCTCGTACAAGATCCTCTCGAAAATCTTGGTCAACAAAATGAAAAACATCATGGGTCGTCTCATCTTAGAATCGCATGGAGGTTTTATAGTTGGGTGCCAGATACTTGATAATATAATTATAGTACAAAAAGCTATCCACTCCATCATGGAGAGGAAGCAAATGGCATGGCTATTAAACTATACATGGCCAATGCATTTGATGGAGAAAACCATCTCTATCTCTTCGAAATCATGTCCAAATTCGAGTTCTCCCAAAGATTTGTTAGATGGGTCAAATATTGTATCCGTAGACCATGGATTGCTCCATTAGTAAATGGCAGACCTACCAAGTTTTTCCAAGCAACAAGGGGTCTGTGGCAAGGTTTCCCCATGTCCCCCTTCCTCTACCTTTTGGTGGCAATGAGCAGGAAATTTCAATAGTTGCAAGAATCCAGTGAATTAAAAGGTTTGAAGATAGCTAGAAGAGTCAAAGCTATCAATCATGCACATTTCGCAGATGACACCATCTTGCTCGGAGGTGCATCTTCAATCATTGCAAAAAGATTCAATGTTGTCTTATATACATTTCTAAAAGCATATGATCGCAAAGTGAACTTCGAGAAGTCAAAAGTATACGGATGGAATTGCCCTCCAGGTACCATGGCAAGGATAGGAAGGACCCTCGAATTCGAAGCCAATGTAGCATGGAATTCCTTCAATTACCTTAGTATCCCAATCTTCAAATTAAAGAAAAGAGTTGCCGATTGGAAAGGGTTGGTTGACAAGATAAGAAAAACAAAATCTCTTCTTGGGGGACAAGATGGCTCAACCCTGTCGGAAAGCTAGTTCTCATCAACTCCATTCTTACTGCCTATATCATTTATGCATGCTCAATCTCGCTAGCTCCCAAGAAAACTTTGAAAGATGTTACCAAAGAAATCATAATATTTCTATGGAAAGGAGGCAAATCAAGCAGTAAAAAAAATTCATCTAGTGAATTGGAGCACGGTCTGCACGCCAAAAAATTGTGGAGGTGCTGGAATAAGAGACCCTATTAAAATGAATCTGCCTTGGGAGCCAAAATTCTTTGAAGAACTGTTTCTGGCAAAAAAGCATGGTGGAAAGAGATCCTGCAAAAAAAGTATATGAATGGGGATAGAATAAGATGTGTGGAAACAATTGATCAGGACATCCTCCAATATCAACTATTATGGAATCCAGGAAACAGAAAGCAGATAAAGGTTTGGGAGGATAATATAGGACCTATTCCCCAGCCATCTTCCAACAGGAATTAGCAAAGCTCAAGCTCTGGATGGATCGTGCAAACATATGCACGATGTATGATCTCTCAAGATGGACAAACCGTGGAAGATGGGATGGTTGGGATAATCTGGAGGTCCTGGCTAGCTTGCGACTAGATTACAACGTGTTCCTCTCATTTCTCCAAGGGTCAGCTCCTGTTCAACATAGTTTAGCATATGGAAGAAGCTGGGGTAAGACTGGTGCATATGAGGTAAAAGAAGGGTACAGAATAGCAGTCAGCCACCAAAACAACATTGGCGTTGACAGGAAATGGTCCAAATTCTTGTGCAAGGATGGGTTGTCGAAGGTTAATGTTTTATAATGGATTTTGGACCATCGCAAAACGTTGATAGCAGAGAACTCGAGGAAGAGAGGAAATGTATGCCCATGAGATGTATCTTGTATAAAAATTCAAAAGAGTCCTTGAAATGCCTTTTCATTGAATGTAAGTTTTCGAAGGAGTTTGGAAAAGGGCGTTCAAGGATCTGAGCTTTGATTTAACACTACCAACAAATTGGAGCAATTTCTTTGCATGCTGGAAAGACTACTATCAGGGGCCATTCTTTAAAAAACCAAACTTTGCAATAGCATGGGAAGCTCTTCCAAAATTCATTTGCTGGGAGCTATGGACAACAAGAAATAAATAAATTTTTGAGGATTAAAAAAAATAGTCCGGCCAAACTTTTAGCATCAGCAAAGGCACTTTGGGTGGAGTATTTAACCATGAGGAGAATGGACAACATCAACAAGGAACCACTGCCAATAGTGGAAAGAGTTTGGGTTTCCTATTTTTTGGTGACCCCATCCTCCACTCCCTGGATTCAGCCGAAAAAAAATAAAATTAAACCTCATAATTGGCAATTGAGAATGAGTTCAGAAGAATTCAATATTTGGTGGAAGAAACTTGGATGTAAGTCTTTGGTCTTTGACGAAGCCTCGAAATTCAATCTCGGGTTGGCAGGCGCGGGTGGAGTTCTTTTTTACTCTAAAGGAAACAAGATGAATGAGTACTCTTGGGGAATTGGCAAGAAGACAAATAATGGTGTCGAATGGCTAAAACTAATGGAACTTGCAAGGATTATTGACATAGAGGAACTGGTGGTTTCTGTCGACTCAATGATGGTCGTAATGGAAGCAAGGAATCCGGTGAAGAATCGCAAGAATCCAACGAACAAGACACATCACTTCATAAAATGCATGATTAATGAATACAAAGATATCGATTTCCTTCATCTGTTGAGAGCAAATAATCATCAATCGGACATAATGGCTAATAAGGATGTCGATCTACACTGTGGCGTCTTAGTTTGCAAACAAAAGGTCTACAAGAGAAACTGGATACCTTAAAAGTGACTCCAATTTCTTTTTGGTAATGTTTTGCTTTTGTGTTTTTTTACTTGGGCAATTTGTCAGGAAATATAGTCTCCATAGATTAGGGAAATATCATGAGAAGTATAGGATGGTAAAGGATGAACAAGGAGTTACGGGTGTGGTTCTCCTTTGGGAACAGTCTGAGCTTAGATTTATGTAATCATTTATTCAAATTTTTTTTAAAAGGCCCTCAATCGTTCCTGTTAAAAAAAACATGTGAAAATATTTATGTAAATAAAAGGATATGAACAAGCATCATTAAAGCAAAGATTTTTGAAAGACAGTCCTAAAAACTAACAAGCAAACCTATCCCAAAGATTCAAATACATGTATAAAACAAGGAAAAGTAAAGTCTTGAATCTTTCTAAGGAGTATTGATCTGAACAAAAATTAAAATTCTACTTTCTACATTTGAAGTTTGATGAGTCCAAAACTACTCTCAAACTACTTGAAATAATAAATCATCAAATAAAATTTTAAGTGAAAGGGAGAAGAGAGGACGACAAATGAAAATGGAATGCATTTACTTTAAGAATGTATATTATCATTTAAGCTTTAATTAGCAAACTAAACATACCCAGGACAAGAATCTACACATAAGATCTTCATGGAGGACCACACATAATTGGATAACACATGTGCTCCCATTCACAAAACCAACACACAAATGGGTTGTTGTGTGCTCATGGCATAGAAAATGTGCACATTAGTCTTTTGGTTGATTGTGTAGTTTTTCTTGTTGGAGAAACCAGGGAATTAGAAAGACCAAAGAGTTATTTATTCCAAGAAAAGGTGGGGAAGATAAACACAGTTTCAACATTTAAGCATATCATGTCACAATCAACAATACATCAAAATGCATTGTTCACACTTACACATAACATTATTTATTTGGTCCATGGGGTAATCTTTGTAGAACTCCAAGATGTAACCAACTCCATTGAAGTGAGGAATAATGTGTCCACATACTTTGTTCATATACATAATAACCTTAGTGAATTCAAACTTGTTTGTGCCATAGTCAATGGTTCTATTCCAACTACCCAACCAGATGGTTGGTTACTATACTCCATTGATTAGTCGGTGGGACAAGTCAATAGCCTCATCGACCCATTGGTCGACCACTCAATCGACTCTTCTAGTTAATTAACAATTGCCTATTTTCTGTCTCGAAAAGACCCATAGGTGTCATGAACTAAAAATTCCTTCTATTCTACTGTCTCCCTATCATCACAATGCTCTAGAGACTTAGGGGATGGAATTAGTTCTCAATAACACCCCATAATTGCAACTTCCTAAAGCCTAGGCATAACTCATAGTTTGAAAAACTTATCTTATAGCAAGGGATTCTTAAAGTTATCAACAATCTTATCATCTATTTTATAATAATTAAACTTAAGAACATAATCTTGTATCAACTTGTCTCAAGTAATGAGCATGAAGCTCCACATGCTTCATCTGATTATGTGCAGTTAGATTGTTAGTAGCCTATATTGCACTTCATTTACCATACAATATTTCATTCATTGAATTGATTGAAAAATAATCTCTTCAAAGAGTTACTATATCCACATTGTTTATGTGCCAATATAAACTGTACCGCGATTTTTAGCTTTTTTTGTCAAAAGAGAGTCCAACTTTTGCTTCTAGCGCACTAGGCCAAGGGTCCTGAGCCAAGGCGACACACATAGCTATATTTCGTCTTCTTGCCATCACCATCCTTCACTCAATCTGAGTTGGTGTAATTGACTAATGTGTTTGTTATATTGATGCAATATTTTATACCAACTTAATAAGTGCCCTTGATACAATGAACAATATTTTTTGTGTCCTTGTAGCGGCTTTCTCAAGGATCTTGCATAAACTGAGAAACCACAATAACAACAAAGAAAATATCAGGTCAATTGTGAGTAAAATAAATTAGACTATTGACCAACTATTAATAAAGAGTCGCATAGACTCATGGTGTTTCAAAATTCTTTATCAACACTACTATCGACTATAAAGGTGTAGTGTAGGCTTTACAGTCATTCATCTTGAATCTTTTAAAAATCCATTGCATATATAGGTTGATAAATAAAGATACCTTCATCTGTTTGTATAACTTGAATGCCTAAAAAGGAATGTAAGAGACCAAGCTCATTCATCTTAAAGGTACCAACCAATTGTTTCTTTAAACCCAATATCATAGTTATATTGTTGTCATTAATGACTAAGTCATCTACATATAGTGAAACAATTAAAGTTTATCCTTTTGCATGTAAAACATAGATGCTATGATTTGATCCACAGTGTTTAAAATTGATATTGATGAAGAAATGATCAATATTCTTAGACCAAGCCCTAGGGGCCTATTCCAAGCCATAATGTAATTTATTTAGTCGACAAACAAGACTGGAATCCTTCTAAAAACTAGGGGGTTCTCCATATATGTTTCTTCATCTAGATCTCCATAAATAAAATAAATTTTAACATCCATCTAATTTACTTCCCATCCAAGTTGAGAAGTAAGTAAAATAATCGGTTGAATAAAGTTCATTTTTGCAATAGGGTTAAAGGTTTATGTGTAATTGATGCCTTCTTGATATGAAAAAACCTTTGCAACGAAATAATCCTTGTCTCTCTCAATAGGCCCACAAGATGTGAATTTGGCCTTATAGATTCATCGACATTTCACTATATTCTTTCCTTGCAATTGAGGAACTAAATCACATGTTTTATTCTTCATAAATGAATGATGTTCTTCAACCATAAAATTCTCCCATTTCTGTCAACCATGTGCATCTGCATATGTGTTTGGATCAAATGCTTCTATCAAACTTGCCATTAGAGAAACACAATCACATTGCTTTTTAGTTATATCCTTCCTTGAATCATTCATATCTCCTACATTAGCTCTGATAGACTCAATTGTCTCAATGTCCCAAAGAGGTAGAGAAGAATTCCAAGATGAAGAATTTCTTGTACCAAATGATTCACTAAAGCGTTGATAAGGGGTTCCAAAGCTAGTAGTTTATTCCATAGTCATTGGTTGACTACAAGTCGAAGTGTGCAGGTGAGTTGACTATCTAGTCGAAACTCCAAAATAGGCTCCAGGTGATCTTGTTTCTATCATAATTTCAAAATGATCACTACTCGTCAAACCAAAAGAGGAATCCAATAGTTAAATACTCGAGGTTTTTTCATCAAAGACAAAACCTCTTCGAATGATGATCTGCCATTTGATTGGATCAAACAATATGTAGGATTTTAACTCTTTAAAGTAGCCCATCATGATGCAAGCATGACCCTTTGCATCCAATTTCTTTCTGTAGTTGTTTAGAATGTGCAGCCATCCAATACATCCATGCAATCTAAGGTGACTGACTGGTGGTTTCTTTCCACTCCACTTCCCAATAGGGGTTGTGTTAAGGGTAAATTTTGTTGAAATAAGGCTCAACAAATAGTTTGGATAGTAGATAGCTTCTGCCCCAAATCTAGTTAGTAAATCTCTGGCTTCAAGCCAACAACACACCATTTCGACCAAGATTTTATTTTTCCTTTCTGCTACTCCATTTTTCTAAGGCATATGAGGTACAAATATTTTCCAACTAATTCCATTTTGTGATATATAGTTTTCAAAAACTTTGCCCACATGATCTCCACCATTATCTGATCTTCAACATTTCATAGGTTGACAACATTGCTCTTCATCTAATGCCCTAAGTTCCTTGAAATTTTCAAATACATGATTCTTATTCTTAAAAAAATATACGTAAGTTTACCTGGAAAAATCATCAATGAATGTTAAAATATACCTCACGCCTACTAGTGATATCTTCTTCATGTAACATAGACCACTACAGACAATTTTCAGTTAGGTATTTACTCTTCGTGTCTCTCCCATCTTAGAGGGAGTTGAGTGATGCTTTCCAAGCACGCACCTTTCACAAACTCCATCAGCGGGAACAATTTTAGGCATCCCAACAACCACGTCATGTTTCACCATTAGTTTCAAGCTCTGAAAATTTAAATGTCCAAGTTGTTCATGCGAAACTTTGTTTTGGTTGTCGATATGAGCTATGGATTTGATCAGCTTTATATCTATTTTGGGGAGACCACATAAATTATATGGTCCATCTCTGGGATCAAGGAACACTTCAACAAAAAAATTTGAATTGTTCACATCCTTCACAACAAACCGATCTACCCAAAATTCCACCTTTATGCCAGTCTGGGTAAGTTGGGGTATCAAAAACAAGTTTGCACTCAAGTTGGATATTTGATACACATTGTTTATCACACCCTGTTAAAATTAAATTTTACCACAACCAACAATAGTAAGTGCATACTCATATGTTGCAAATATTTTATTTTGGATAACTTCACTTAAGTAAGAAAAGGTCTCTATCCATATGGTGAGTACAACACAATCAATTATCAACTTACTTTTAGCAATGTGGGCATGGATGGCCTAAGAAGCACTGATAGAAAATGTATAATTACCTACCATGCCTTATGGAAGTCAGTGTTGTACATTGGCCAATCATCCAATTAACACATCTGCTTCAAGTTCTTCCATATCGATTGTATTCTTCTAGAAAGACTTCTCCATATGTCCTAGTTTCCCACAATAACAATATATATTTTTTCCTATCTTTCTTAGATAGATCATCATGCTTCTTCTTCTCATTTTGGTCTATGCATTTCTGACCTTTCTCCAATTTTCCCTATCAACCCCTTTGGTTTTTTTTGTCGACCTTTGCCCTTTAACAAATGGGCCTATTGGTTGATATTTATTGTACCTCCTTCAAACAATTTCTTCTACACCATAATAAGTAATCCATAGAAAGAGTTAAAGGTATAGTCCATAACCTCTTATTTTAAGGATGCCCAACTAGCACAAAACATCTAACATAATACATCATAGGGTGTGTTTAAGTTCATGGGAACCAATTCAATGAGACAACTATTTTATTCAGAAATTCCTTGCCACATTCACACAATTTCAATTGGTACTCCTTGGTACAAGCCAAATAGTCCTCAATCCTTTCAAAACAGATAAGATCTAGAGAGATCAACTCTTTCTCAATATGCATGACCTGACTTCCAACGACTTTCTTAATATGCATGATGTGAATTCCATCGCCTTTCTCAAACAAATTATTTAATTTCTTTTAGACTTGATGAGAACAATTGATCTCACTTGTATGGAAGCAAATGTACCTCGAAATGTAGTTGGTAATCACTCCTAGAACCTCATCCTTATTCTCATCAAGAATGAAACTTTTGTTGATCACCATTTGGATTTAGGTTAGCGATATCTGTAAACTACTAGATCATCATTTGGATTTGGGATAATGATCTTGGTAAACTATTAAACGACCTTAAGTTTTTTCAAGGTGTCCATATCTTATGCCCATATTCCATGATTATGACCATTTAAGATCATTGGCTCTTGTTTCGAATCCATAACATTGATATGTCATTATAAACACTGGTAAACTATGCAATTCAAAACTCATAGTTTGTTTATCACAAATAGATATGACTCAATAGAGCATGTTCAATTGACAACTCAAAAGACTTGTTGACAATAGAGTGTGATTAAAACCACCCAAGAATAGGTGGTGTAGATAGACACCATTTCAGTACTAAAGCACAGTTTATCATAACTGAAAATACATTGAAATGCATTGTTCACACTTATGCGTCATGTTGTTTACCGAACCTATAGGGTCATATTTTTATAGCTCCAAGATGTAACCAACTCCCTTGAAGCGGGGAATAATGTGTCCATGTATTTGGTTCATAGCACATAAAAACCTCCTTGTATTTTTCCTTATCCATGCCATAATCAATGGTTCTATTCCAACTACCTAACCAATCGATTGGTTAGTTGACTCTTCCATTGGTTGGTCGACTGACTAGTCATGAGTATAGTTAAGTTGTTGATATAACAACTAGTTGACCACTCAGTTAACTCTTATGGTTGACTGAAAATTGTTTATTGTTTGTCTCTAGAAGATCCAAAGGTGTGACGAACTAGAAATTCTCACTATTCCAACATTTATTGAATGAAACTAGTGATCCCATGTGAAAATGGCTACAAACTGTGTGTGATAGTGCACAAATGAGCTAAATAGATGCATACTTTTTCATGAAGTTAAAAAATTAAAGTTTTGAGAAACAACACCTCACAACAATAGATTGAGGATCACCTACAAATATAAATCAAAGGGATACTCTTGAATTTATCCAAGGAAGATTTTAATTCATTCTTCCCTAGTATGGTCGACATTTTGCTAGTGGGTTATTTGTGTACGACGGAACTAAACAAAACCTCCATAAATAAAAATAAACAACTACAATGCTTTATCTTTCTCTACTCCCATGCAATAAAACAAACTAAGTTGATGAGAAATCAAGTGGAAAAGTGAAGTAAATTGTAGGCATCTCCTTACATAATCTTCAACCTTGATGACAAGTAGGAGGAGGATGATCTACCTACAAATTAAAACTTTAAATGCCTTTGCACACATCACAACAAGCAAACCGGTTTCATTATTTCCTATTAGTGATATGTCCTGATGCTAGTTTCCTAAAAACCTAATGAAAGTATTTGAAACAAAATAATAAGCTATTTGGGGGGAAGGAAAATGAAATATTTGGATTATCACAAATAATAAAAGGAATACATCAAAAGTAAAAGAATTTACCTTGTTAAGTATTGAAGGTGGCTTCCAATCTTTTCTCCTTGGGTAGTTTTAAAGGTGCCCACCAATATTTTCTCCTTTGAGGGTTCTTTCCTCACTTAGAACTCTCTCTAATTTAGTGGCAATTATGATAACACAACCTCCTATTGGTGCAAGTGGGCACTTCAATCGTTGAAGAAATTTGGTAGCTTAACACTACCGATCTTAAGCCTATAAGGAGGAAGACCTATTTATGGATTGATTTGGATATTATTTTTTGTAATCTAATCTATTCTATGAAAAAGCAGAAAATGCAGAAAATCAGTTTCTCGATTAGCCATAGGGGAAACTTTACTAGGTGTAGTACACAAGTTTTTCACATATGATGGTCCTATGTCCAAAATAGAAATTAAGAGAAAGCTCGATATGAATGTTCCCATTGTTGTTATTACTAAGAAAACAAATCTCTATGATTGAGACCTATGACTTGAGATATCATACTGAACAAAATAAATAAGAAAACTAAGTGTGACCCTCATCATCAAAAATGTAAATAAAAGGAACCCCTTAAGTTGAGGAAGAGGGTATGTATTCTGCTTTACCCGTCTTCTCAACAAACTCAAATATTATTGTGGCATAAGATATCAGGTTGATTTTTGCATTCATTCTCCTCACTTGGTCCTACATCTCATCCATTTGAAGCAGGATTTCCTTGCATTCCTCCTCGTGGTCTATTAAATCTTTGCCAAGTATAGTTTTCATGTGCCATTAGAGCCATACATATTGAAAATATTTGGTATCTTGTGTTAGACATGTTCCCACGTCTAGCAACCAACTCTAAGAATCTTATCTCACACTATCCTTGTCCATAGTTGCATTCTCCCATCCCTTCGAACCTTTTGCTTGCTCTATCTCTTTCTAAATTCCATGGGGGATTTGAAACCTGAAGCATTGGGCCAAAGCCTATGTCTCCTTCATGATTTTTGGTAGTGATTGAACACCCATCCTTTGTTTTCCCCTTAGTTGGTAGAGCTTCAAGTTTGACTCACTATGTTGCACTAATGAAGCAAGTCCTGTCCTCTAGGAATTCCCCTCTGTGCACAAACCTATAGAAACGCCATCACTTGGCATGAATTTGTTTCATTTTATGGTAGTCACTCTCTTCTCCTTTAGTTGTGAGTGAACACGAATTTGTTTCCCAATTTTCCAAACAAAGTAAAGACCCTTAGTAAACCAGAAATTTTATAAAGTGGCTTGGTTAGAACACCTGTGAATCTTGTAAATGTCTCACAACTTGAAGTTTAGAGACATCCAGAATAGGCTTTAGATAGAGGCATAATTTATCCAAACTCGCCTAGTTCTATTGTAACATCATGTCCATCATTCTTCCTCACATCATGCTTGCCATCTTGTCATAGTGAGGGCTCATAGTGATCCAAACCTTAGGATGACGAAGGCTCCTCGTTATTATGCTTTATGTTAAATGCCCATGCATGAGTTGGAAATGCCATATGCCCTTCTCCTCGATGAGATAGCTATTGTGTGGTGTGTGTGTGTGAGGGATCCTGAACTCATACATGGTGCCCTCATGAATTTCATTGACCGACACATCTCCAGTGTATGGCATATGAATCAAGGAGATTAATTTGGATCTTTAATAAATAACCTCTTCCCATTTGAATGCAATAACTCAAGCAGAGGCCAAAAACTCCTCAATTTAATGGCCTAGTTGAACTTTAATGGGCAACATCTAACCAAAATCCATCAAGAGATAATTGATTATAAATGGGCCACATATTTTTCCAAATTTAGTGTTAAATAAAGACCATGCAGTGTTAGAATGGTTAAGAGCATAATTGCATACTTAATAAAGAGATAAACACATGAGTCCTTCTAGGTCAAACTAATAATACTACATTGTTTGTTTTTCATTTTTCTTCTAAAAATGGGCTTTTCTCGTGTGTTTTGAGTTGCATTATTGAGGTTCTTGAGGTCAAGGGTGTCATTGGAAGAATTTAGGATGAAATCTATGTGTTAACGCTTGGTGTTGCAAGAGGATGGAAGCGATACATTAATACATAAACTATTGCTTAATGGCATTATATGTCTAAGTAATGACCCCCCATGCTATCAAAAACCTAGCACTGCAACCACAAGTTTTATTTTTGTCCATATTTTTGACCCACTAAGGTCAAAAAATAACTTTTGGGGTGCTAAATATCATATTAATTTTTGCCACAATTCCTTTAACCACATTTCCAACCATAACTTCAACTTAATTTTGTCTCATTTTCGAACATAAGCTATAAATTGTGGTTGAAATATAGGTCAAAATTTAGGGTTGAACTAATGGTTGACAATATACTCAAAATAATACAAATATTATAGATACTAGTAAAAAAACAAGTTGTGTTGTAGTTCAAAAACTCTTTTCCAATTTTGTAATCGAAAAACTAATTGAAATTGTGGTCGAAAAATAGGTCGATGATATTTTTTTAACACCTGAAATTATAATTGAAAATGTGGTTGAAATTAGTGTTGACATTGTGGTTAACATAATATCTTTTCCATAGACTAAAAATTATGCAAAACTTTTACATGCCATGAAATATAGGTTGGAATTTGTATTAAAACAAATTGAGAAATATAGTTTATGATCCTAAGATGAGGTTAGGTCTTGGTCCTAAGCTCTGCTAAAGTAGTTAAGAACTTGGGGTAGATATCATGTAAGGAATTAGGGTGGAGATTAGGTAAGGACCTATTATTGGGTTCAAGTATCAAGGTCTTGGTCTTGAGCTTAGTTGAGACCCTAGTCTTGAGTTTGCTTAGGTAAGTAAGGAAATAGTCTTGAGTTGTATAGCTAATGAATTAATGAGTTTTATTCAGGAATAAATCATTCTTACATAATTTAAAATTATTAAACACTGAATGGAACATAGAATCCCTAAACTAATATAAATAAAATATTGCATATCACAGGCAATATAGATAACAAACATATAGTCACTAGTATATTATTGTCACTAGTAATGTGTGTGTGTGTGTGTACATGTATGCCAATGGAGTCATGCAACTAAGTGATGTCCCATATAAATAAAGGTCATAATAGAATTGGGCTTATGGCCATGACGATCATAAACAATAGTAGAAGAGGCTTCTATAGATGAATATGATAGTAGATATCTGTCATCATGTGCTTCCAAGCATGTAAAAAAAAAGCATGGCAGTTAGAAATATAGTAAATATATAATTCAAAAAATTGAATTATTCATTATAGTGTTATAAACATATCTTTCATATATTATGGAACACTTTTCAAAATTTATGTAGAAACTAGTAACAATGTACAATCTATTGTCTATATCTATTTGATATGAATAATTATTATTGCATAAGAGAACAACGGTCCATAGGTTACACAAAATTGATGTATGGTACTTGATACCTTGCCTAGAGCGTGTTATTCCTAATAATTTGGTGGCTTGGGAGAAGAGCAATGATATAGTGTAGGTTGAAAAGAGTTGGAACTAAAATTTTAAAAGATCCCTACACAAAATTCCTTGTTACATAACCACTTGAATTGGTTGCTTCCAATATCCCTACTTACTTTGACAACTTTTCCTGTTATGGTATTGTACGTATTGTAATCATCGTTAAGTCATACAAACAATAATTATTTGCCTTAAGGATGCATTGTGCCAAATGCAATTACAACTGATAATTCATATCAGATACACTTGAAATATTCAATCGTTGAAATGGTGAAATTGAAGTATGTAAATAGGCTAAATAAAACTAAAACAAGTGGTATTGGTAGGGTCAAACACCCATAGACAAAATGATTTGTTCTTTCTATCCATATGATGGACAAGAAGGACATCTTGGTTCATACCTCAAGCATATCACACAAAATGTGCAACAATATGAGTGAATGCCCTTTAAACTCCTAAGCTTTGGTATTAGTTGTGAAATAAAGTGTAACTTACCATGAGGCCTTTGTTGAAGGGAAATACTTCTACCAAAATATTATAAAAAGAGAATGTAATTGCTTTATAAGGCTCCATGAACATGTAGATCTAACATGGTTACACCCATGGGTAATTATGTAGGTTATGATGTTTATGATTTGGAACTTTGAGAGATCCATATATACAAACATAGAGTTAACACAAATCATTGACCAAGACCACCAAGTCTATCACTATTATTGGGAATATCGATTGTTCACCACTATCTCCCAATTCACGGATATATGTTTTCTACAGTGGATGTTTGAGCAAAATCCTTAATGCATATGTCTAAAAAAAACAATTATGTTACCTTCTCCAAGCTTGCTTGTGAATCCTCCTACGTAAAAAAACACTTTTTTAAGGATTAAAGAGTGCGGAGGATATGTTTGATTGATCTTGGACTTGGGATGAGGCACAAGGACATAGAGTTATAAGGGCATCGCCAAAATATTTGATAGGGAAAGAAACCAATGAAACCTTTAACTATTGTCAGTGTTGCGAGAAACAACAAGAATATAGTGGAAGAGCGTGATAGATAGGGATATAGAGAATTAAGGAACATGGGATGATTAGTGTGGATAATGAAGGAGCAACGATTTGATGATGCTAGAAAATGAACAAAATTCACAATTTATGTTATGGTGCTTATGATTTATATATTCAAGGGATCCATATATACAAACATAGAGTGCACAAAAAATGTCGATCGAGACCATTAAGTATATTACTATTATTGAGTATATTAATTGTTCGCCAATATCTCCCAATTCATGGATACATGTTTCCTACGGTGGATGTTGGAGCAAAATCCTTTATGCATAGCTATGATAAAAATATCAATTATATTACCTTCTCCAAATTGTGCTTAAGAATCAAAACTAGATATAAAAAATGTTGGTTTAAGCATTCAAGGGTGTGAAGGATATGTTTGATGGATAGTGGACTTAGGATGAGGCCATTGGACATAAAGTTATAGGGGCATTGCCAAAAGATTTAATACGGAAATAAACCAAAGAAACCTCTAACAAATGTTAATATTGCGAGAAATAACAAGAATAAAGTGAAAAAGAGTGTGATAGATAAAGATACACAGAATAAATGAAGGGGGGATGATTGGTGTGAAGAATGAAGGAGTGGTGATTTAAAAAATGAACAAAATTGACAATTCTGAATACTCCTTAGATTTGGTATGTTAAGGTTCATATTATGTAGGTTAATATCTAAACTTAATCATGCACATGCATGTAATAGATTTTCACCGAGATTAATATATATTTCTCATACAAAATCATTGATAAGTTTATGTGTGAAACATAGAAAAAATATGCATTCTTTTTACAAGGAGCTTAACCACCTTGTTCAAGACCACGGTTCCCTTCAAGTATATATTAAAAATACCGAATGATATGAGAGCTATAAACTAGTGGTCAATAGGGCAAGTAACATACTCGTATAATAATCCCCAACTCCATAACCACATAATCACAGATATCAAACAATAGATAGACATATATCATTATGAATCAATCTCTGATATACCTTTAGAGAGATCGAATATGTGAACGTGGAGATAGACAACTTACCTCATTATCTTGGGGTTCATGTATTGTCCAGTGTTTGCTCTTCAAAATTGTCATCGAGATCACAATTTGTGATTAGTCTTGGCAATAAGTTACCAATGCCATTAAAATTCACATCCTTGGCCAACAACTAATACCAATGCAATATAGTAAGTATGGATCAATCTCTATTATACCTTTAGTGGGATATAATATGTGAACGTGAAGAAAGACAAGTGACCTGGTTGCCTCTGGCTCACCCAATGTCCAATGTTTTCTCTTCATAACTTCTTTTCAGATCACATTTTGCAATTAATCTTACAAGTAAGTTATCAATGCCATTAAGGTTTATACGCATGGGCATGATTAATTGTTTTTGTGTTTTGCAAAGACAAGAGTGGATGTAGAGATAATGAAGGAAGTTAAACACATAAAGTATGGACAATGAGTGAGATGCCAATCATGAGAGCAAAGATAATCTACAATACCCATACCACTCAAATTCAAGCAAGGATTTAAAAAGATAAAGTGTCCATGCTTTTATAGGAAGATAATACTAAAAGACACTTAAAATAATGGATATATCAATACACTGGTAAATTTATGTGGTAGTTCTGAAATGGTACATGCTTACTAACAAAAAGATTAGAGCCAACCTATTGTAATGATTTCTCTTTAAGTTAAATATTCAATACTAAATTGTAATAGTGATTTTTTATGTCCTCGAAGGGGAACATATATAGATAGTTAAGTTGCATTAATCTGCCCACGTCGGATTATAATTTTTGCAGCTTGCAAATGTACAAGCTTAAGTTGAAAAAAAATATTAAAACAAATTTTTGTGTTTGTAATTTTGGCAAATTATGATTGGTTAATAATGCATGACATCATGCCTCGAAAATTGCTTCCCAAGCATCGACGATGACATTAGGTCATGCAAAGTACTGTCACATTTACTGCTTTATGAATGTGGTGGACCTTTGTTTGTTTTATTTGTGATGATTGGTATTTTTACGAGGAATATCCATTTGGATTTCTATAATCACTTGAGTTTGTGATGATATACCACATGGACACCACCTCTTTAAATGATATGTTACGAGAATCAAAATTCATTTAATTTTTTAAATACATTTCATGGGTTATATACAAAATTCATTTAATGTTTTAAATTAATTTAATAGGATATACAATTCGATGAGGATGGGTTATATTTAATTGATTTTAATTAATCCAACTCTATGATTAAACAAATTGTTTTAAATATATTTTATTTAAAAATAAAGAAATTGAAGTTTATCAAAATTTGAGTAGTATAAGTTTTACCTGATTCAAGTTTTATGTAAATTCAGTTTATGAGGATTTTGTTGTTCTAAACTTAGTTACTTACTTTCAAATAGAAAACTATCTATAAATTTGTTCAAATAAAAAAATGTTACAACTTTATTTATTGATTCTTGGATATCTTAACCTCACTTCTCTTTCTCTCTTCTTGGGTTATACATAAAATTAGTTTTAATTCAAACAACTTTATCATGTTTATATCTTAGCTTGAGTAATCAACTCTTATGGGTTAGACTAAAATGGGGTTTCTTGAGAGTTAGAATGAGACCTTGTATGCCTTTTCCTTTCTTCTAGCTTGAATTATGAAATCACAAGTCAAGAAAGTTTGGAACATATTCTTTAATGATTCTTAAAAATTTGTTATGTTTTTATTCACTTAAAAAAAAACCTTTCTTGTTATCATTTTCTTTGGAAAGAAACTTTAAAACTTCATTTATTGGGAATAATGTTATTGCGGATGTTGTTCCTTGAGATATTTTGGCTAGGGAATTATGACAAAGCACACTTTTACAAGTGTTTGAGTTTCCTTTCACGAAGGTGGTATTATTCATGTTTGTGGAAGTAAATTTTTTGTATTTTTAAAGTCAGGACTATAGTTTGTAATTTTTACATTATTTTATTAACTATTTTTCATAAATAGGATTGGTTCGTACATATGATCTTAGCCTCGTAAAATGGTGCCCAGGATGTGGTAGCAGGATGATACCATCATGCATTTATTAAGATCATTGTGTGGTGTCGAGCAGGTCCCTGAGCAAGTCATGTCAGGGTAAGGCGCTAGTAGGTCATTGAGCAAGTCATGTAAGGGTAAGGAAAGGGCTACTTTATTGATCCCTGCAAAGATCATAATGTTCACGATGATCTAGGGTTAGTGGCAGACCAGTAGGACACCACCATTGCAAGATGTAACACACTCCACACCTAAAACTCAAACAAACCCTAATTCTATGCCATGCAAAAGATAGTCATGGTAGCTCGATGCCTTTAACGACTTTCTTAGGGTTACTTGCCCGGTTATGCTTACACATGAGAAATAATTTATCTTGTAGATATTAGACAATGGATTTATTGTTGGTTTGAATTGCTATAAGTTTAGTTTCAATTTGAGAGTTTAATTGTGTAAGTTGTTCATAATACCTTAAAAAATGGTTCATTTACAACTTAAACAAAACTTATAGTGCGCAGTCCCGACTGGCCTTCTCTATTTTAATGATTCCTTAAACAAACAACAAGATATTCATTTTTATGAAATACAGATCTGCCATCTATATATTGGGGAGATAATCATAAACAAAAGATCACAAGAATCCTCGTTGCAATGCATTGAAGACTACACAATAGAGTTTTCTAAAAAAGAAAAGGTGTAGTTGTTTAAGTAAAACCGAGTATCAAACAAACAAATAAATCACTTCCAAGATTGTATGTTCGATGCAAAATATCTTACTTTTATGTATATTTGTTTTTAAATGGCGAGCAATTAAAACAGGAACATCTCGTTAGCATGGCAAACATATACACGCATCCGACCTCTGCAAACATTTACCCCCGACGTATCCAAATCTATCCATTTCTACGTCGGATGTGTAAAATGTTGAAATCCATTAATCTCTACCCCAAATTCATTTATTTAATTACAACATTTATTTTGTCACCAACTTAGATTAGAATTGTTGTACTCATATTTATTCTCATGTTGTTAAAGCATAGAACATGTTAGGTTTTTTTTTTTTTTTTTTTTTGAAAAAAAACCAACATGTTAGTTATTCATCTCTTTTAATTATTAGTATTATTCATTTGACACTAAATTGCAAATTTACTATCAAGTTAACTTGCAATAGCATGTGGCAATGTACCTTTTAGCTCTTGTTTACTTAAAATAATATTCAACCTTTTGGGAAGCAAAAGGCTTTGCTTTGGCTAGACAAATGATTATTCACATCCATCTTCATTTAGTATTATAAATACATGAACATATAAAGTTTTTTTAATCAAATTTTTAATTTTGTGAATATTGATCGTGATTTAAATTCAAAATTATATGCAGCATGTGTGTCTTGGAGGTTTCAATTTTGATCACCAAGGCTGGCTCCAAGTAAGAAACGAGTTGTGTATTCCTTACAACTTACAAGTGAGCCCTTACCTAGTTGATGTCATGGTGACCGTGAACGTGACCGTGTTGCACGTCTCACCATTAATGATCGCGGCAGTCCGACAATAATGTAGACATTTAAACCCTAATTTAAATTTAGCATCCTATATTTTAGTCGACTGCATGGGCTGGGTTCTCTGCATACCCAAGCTGGAGAGTTTCAGGCTTTCAATTTCTTAGCCGTCTATGGCCATGGCCGCAGTGCAGAACCTGGCGATGCATGGATTGAAACAACACAATTTACAAATCGTAAGTTAAGTTCCTTCCTTCAGTCTGTTTTTCAAGCTCAAACCAAAACCAATTTTTTTCCTTCGGGGTCAGGGGTTAACATTATAAGTAAAAGAAGGATACGCAATGGTTGCTTGCTTCTCCCAGGGCCAGGGCTTTATTTACAACCCGCCTTCGAGTGGATTCCATTGGTCTCAGGAGCCGTGTAGAAATCGCAGCTTTACAACATTATCGGTAAGGTGCAGCAGTGACAAGGAGCTTCAGCTTACAATGGCTGCCATTCCCAACAATGACACAGATTGCGCTGCAGAGCATTCGTCCGCTTCATTGTGTGAAAATGGTCAGATTACCGTTATTTGAATATGTGTTCTGAAATGTCTCAAATTTGAAATCAGATTTGGAATGTTTGAAAACAGAGAAGAACGATGCTGAAATATTTGTGAAAATACCTTACACAGAACTTATATTGATATTAAATAACATCATAACTTTTCAAAGAATAGATAAGATGAAAAAAACCACTTTTCGAAGAAGGTAGGGAGCAGTATGTAAGAGTAGTATGGAGTCAGGACGCTGCATTTGGCCAATGATTCAAGCTCTTACAGGTTACCTATAATAACATATTTCAAGACAACATCCACTATAAGGATTAAACGCCAATTTAAGATTTCATTTCCATTTTTGCTGAGTTCACTTTTTCAGGGCGGATAAATGATTTCACTGCATATACTTTATTCTGTTAAATTGTTACCTTAATGTCCATAAACAAGCATAATCTTTAAACATTGTGAAAGTGACCCCTCCTCAAATTGCTTTGTCCCAATGCATTTGGAGTGCTGAATGTTGAAGTTAATTTCGGCCTCCCACATGGCATTTTTTTAAAAAGAGAGATCCATTCACGAAATCAATTACTTTGTTGATACTTTATTCCTCAATTTCTTCTCTTGGGTGGCAAAAGTGTGTTTCTGCTTTAGAATAACATAGCCCTCATCATCTAGAGGTGGTAACATGTTCCAAATTTCAACATCATTTCCTACTACTCATAGTTGAAACAATTGCAAAAATTTTGGAAAAATCGCGAGTTGAAGGTCAAAATGAGAAATTGCTAGGGAAAAATCGGTTGTTCTGAAAAAAGTTGGAAAAACTGCGATGTTGAGGAAAGATTGTGTTTTTTTGAAAAATCACAAAAAATTACCAAGGTTGTGAAAAAAGACGAATATAAACCAGAAATTTGTTTTTTTTGGGTCTTTTTCTTTAAATTTTATTTTCCATGTTGGAAGCCATAGTTGGCACTATTGAATTCTCACAAAAGGTTTATTGAAGGAGGATCACGATGATTTTGGTAATGCCATGTGTGCAGTGGATGTAGTTACCAATGCAAATGGATTTTTGTCATGGAAGTATAGGCAGTGAAGCCATTATCATGTTTAACATCCAAATTGTTATACTATCTTCTTGTCACTGATGCTAATGTCATGGCATTTGTTACCACCAAATATATGTAGTGATGGGTATGCGGTGGAGTACATAGTAGTAACATGGGATAGAATATGATAAAGTGAGTTTCATATGAAGAAAGTAGAATTTCATTTCCCATTGAGAATTCAGCAGACTTAAACAATATTTGGGATTTCAATGTTTTAGGTTTTGTGGGACTGCAACATTTAAAGACTGGATTTTATGATGTATGAGGGTACGAAATTGGCATTTGATAAACAACACCAAGCTCTCTCAGTACCCTGTTGTTGGTGATATTCATTGTTGAACTCATCTATCATGACCTTAGTTAAAATGTATATTTCACTCAGGCCAAAACCACCTATCATGCATGTTAAGCTTTCTGTCCCATTTTAATGCTTGGATTAGCCAATTTCATTAAAATTGGAGGGTGTTAACCTGAGCAATGTTAGGGTGAATGGATTGTTAGCTTTTGGGGTTACTCCAAAAGTGTTTACAACATGCTGGGGGTGCTTCATATGATGTGGGGTGCATGTTGTATGGATGACCCTTGATTGTTCTGTGATGGGCATGCACATGTGGAGTTGGCTTGTTCTTGGATTGTTAGACCTTGTATGGATGCTTGTGTGGCTTTCTTATTTCCCTTGATTGTTCTGTGATGGGCATGCACATGTGGAGTTGGCTTGCTCTTGGATTGTTAGACCTTGTATGGATGCTTGTGTGGCTTTCTTATTTCCCTTGATTGTTTTGTGATGGGCATGCACATGTGGAGTTGGCTTGCTCTTGGATTGTTAGACCTTGTATGGATGCTTCTGTGGCTTTCTTATTTGTAATGTTGGAGTACTCCTATTGACGTCCTTGGAGGATTAAGGTAGAGGCCAAGGAAGGAGATAGAGGGTGCCATTGATGATGAGGATTCCAATATAGGAGATGATTTTGATGATATGTAGTTATTTGTTGTAGCATCATGTATTTTGGACACTAGAGGCCATTTAGAGTCTTGATGTTCATGTATTTTGTTTCAAATATGTATTCCACTTAGTGTATTTACCAATGTTGCACGACTCGGACTCGGCAAAGACTCGGTTGGCTTATGACTCGTCGACTCGGGAAAGACTCGGGACAGACTCGGCGAATAGAAAAAAGCTTAAAATATGGTAAATTTTAGGCCAAAAAATAAGGAAAGTACATCAATAACCATATTCACACTTTATATTAATAGCAGATACCAATGTATTTGTGGGAGCACCATTGACATTAAGACTAATATTTATTATTTAAGCAAATAAATTCTAAATATACTATATTGAAACTTATGTAATTTTATCTTCATCGACATAAAATTAACTTTTTATATAAAAAAATTATATTATAAAAACATTTTCAAAACTCTATGATACTTATGTAATTTTATCTTAATCAACATAAAATTAACTTTCTATATAAAAAATTATATTATAAAAACATTTAACTTTTTATATAAACAATTATATTATAAAAACATTTTCAAAAAATTAGCTTTCTATATAAAAAAAACTATATTATAAAAACATTTAACTTTTGATATAATTTTATATTATAAAAACATTTAACTTTTGATATAATTTTATATTATAAAAACATTTTCAAAACTCTATGGTATATGGAAACTTATATAATTTTATCTCAATCAACTTAAAATTTTAAAATTAACTTTTTTATATAAAAAATTATATTATTAAAATTAAAAAACATTTTCAAAACTCTGAATTTTGAATAATCACATCTAAAAGGCCACATTGTCCAAAATGATATTGGATAATGGAACTACCTATAGTGTAAGGAGCGCAATCTCTATAAGATGGAAAACCCTGGGCATAAATACTATAGTTAAGAAGCAGCATCGTAACAAGGAAAAGAAGGCGGGAGCTCATTGTACCCAGCCCAACCAAACACACTGACATACAGCCAAGCAAGTGAGTGATCTGCGGATTGCAAGAGAAGAGTTGCACTGTGCACATATCATTAAAGAATGATGTTCAGAAGAGCAAACATGAATTATAAAAGGGAAAACGGAAGGGGGATGGAAACGGCGATGGATTTGCAGGATTCCACTTCGACTTCAGGCGAGTCCGATCGAGTCTCTACCGAGTACACGCGAGTATTGGCGAGTAGACGAGTTTGTGCCAGGTTGGCGAGTCTGGGCCGAGTTTGAAACGATTACTCGTTTTGGGGTTTGACTCGGGTAGACTCGCGAGTACCCGCGAGTCCTTCCCGAGTCGTGCTTCACTGGTATTTACCATTAAGTCATATAAATAATAACAATATGCCTCTAGGATGCCAAATGGAGTTACAATTTATAATTCATATTGGATACACTTGGAAGATTCAATGGTTGCAATGGTGTTATTCAAGTGAGTAAAATAGGCTAGATAAAGCTTAAAAAATGTCAACACGATGTTAGTGTCGAATACCCATAGAAGAAAGGATTTGTTATATGTATCCATATGATTGACAAGGACGACATTTCGGATTCATACTTCGAGTATATCACAATGAATGCACAATCATGAGAGTGAGTGCCCTTTTAATTCTGCAGTACACTAGGTAGATCTTCTCTGACTGGTAAATTTGGTGAATTGTGATTTGTCTCCACCTGAAGTCTATGAGAGCCCAATTTGAATTGGCCTAAGGGAATACAAAGAGCGTGCACCCAATGGCGGAGTTTGTAATGGGGCCAAACAATGGGCTTGTCCCTTACATGCATGAAGTGCTCGGTGTAGAGGGCCATCTTTGGATTTAACCTTCCTTGAGGGTTAATCTATGTGACTTACACAAACAACTTGTAGATATAATCTCAGATGATCCTATTCATCTCTTGCCTAGTAGGTAAGAGGTGGCCAAGTGCATCTAGGGAATTTCTATATGAGGGAAGTTGATCCATTTTAATACCAACAAACTGTAAACTTGTTATAGGACATGCTCCCCACCCCCCTCGTGTTCATATCCTAGGTGCTAGACATGGATTTGTAAGAATACGTGTTCGACACGTGTCCTGTGACAGGACATGTGCCCTAACATGTCCTGCATGTCCGACACGTGTGGCACAAAAAACTCGTGGGCCTCTCAAACGGTCATGTAGCATTCATTATTCACATCTTTTATCAAGAGAGATAGCTATAACAGGCTTGGTCTTTGCTTGTAATAGGTTTGAAGGTGCATTTGAAGGATTTGTAGCATAATTTACAGGTTGTCATTTTCTTTATTAATTCCACATTTTTTATGGTTCAATCATCAAAGGCAGTTGGTAAAGGTCAAAGGAAAGAGAGAAGTATCCTTGTTGGTGTGCTCCCCCCTCTAAGCTCGTCTAGCTCCGTTGTTGCTAGTGCTCCATCTGTTGCAAGTGGGGTTGCTTCGAATGTTGAAAGAAACCTTGCTATAACAAGACAATGAGCTCAAGAAAATAAATATCTATTGTGTAAGTATGTGAGAAGACAACAAGGGCCCGGGGCAAAGGTTGTCGAGGGAGGGAATGTTCCTTGGACATTTAGTTTTTTCAATAATACATACAAGAGCACTTAATTTGAGTTAAGGGCCATCTGTTGACGCTTAACTGTGGACTTGGACCATGTAGTGGGGTGAGTGCTAGCTAGTGAAAAGAAATGGAAATAGAGGATAGAATTGGCTTTGGGAAGGTCGCAACAACAAGTAGGAAGCAAAAAAATGAGGATCCTCTTCCATTCTTGAAGAAACCTACAAGCAAATATGGGAGTGGGAGTGCAAGTCAGCCACCAAGAAAGAGGCCATCTCCAAGCGGTGGTCCAATGGACAAGATCTTTCAATAAGAGAACTGAGATGAGTTTGATATTCCCATGGGTTTTTTTTTCGATCTTAACTTCATTTCATTTAATGTTGCATGATCTCCTTTGTTTATTGAGATGTGTCCAGCTCTAGTTGATCAAGCTCCAACAAGTTATGTGCCTCCTAGTTTAGAGAAACTTAGAAGCACATTGTTGGTGGATAAAATCGTAGAACCCATTAAATCAACATGGCCTTCATCTAGTGTTAATATTGTTTCTGATGGATGGACACATATAGCATGCCACCTACTCATCAATTTCATGGTGTCTACACTAATTGGACTATTCTTCTTGAAAGCGGTGGATGCTCTTGGAAATTACGAGGATACACAATATATGGGTGAGTTAACATCATTGAAGATGTAGGTGTTGATTTGTGTGTGCAAATTATCACAAATAATGCACTTGTTTGCAAGGTTGATGGCATGCTTGTGGTAGCTAAATATCCATAGATATTTTGGACACCTAGCATTGTTCATTCTTTGAATTTAGCACTTAAATCTATTGCTTTTGATATGACATGGATGGAAAGTGTTATTGATGATGCATGCCATATCCACAATTTTGTACAAAACCATACAAATGCCCTCATAATTTATAAAGTACACACATCTATCATGGTTGAAGATTGTAGATACTTAGTTTTCCTCCTCATTCATCATGCTTAATAGGTTGAGGGAGGTCAAGACTGCTCTTGGTTCCATGGTTATTTTAAAGTTTTGGTCTTTTTGGAGAAAGTTGGATCAAACTTCTTCACAAAAGGTCAAGGATACAATGTTAGATGATGGTTGGTGGAAGACGGTAGATCTTACCATTAAGATTATGAACCCTATCATTTCTTTGTTGTGGTTTGTAGACACGGAGTAACCCATTGTAGGGGATGTTTACGAGGGGTGGGATATGATGATTGAGGCGGTGAAGACTGTTATTTTACAGAATGAGTGCCCTGATTATGGGACATCAGTGGAGAGCTTATTTGTCACCATACATGATACTCTTATCTACAGGTGGGATAAGAATTGCACATCTTTGCATTGCTTGGATCACTCATTGAACCCCAAGTACTATAATAATGATTGGCTCAAAGGTAGGACTTCACAAAGAGTCCCCCTCATAGGGACGAAGAGATTTCACAAGGGAGGAAGGAAGCATCTAGAAGGATATTTTAGTATAGAGCATCCCTTGATGATGTGGAGGAGGTCTTTGTAGAGTTTTCCATTGGCATGAGAAGATTTGGAGGTTATGATGTGCTCAGAGACAAGGGGTTAAGAAGCCCTATGCTTGGTGGACAACTCATGGAGCAGGGATTTAGCCCTGAGGATCCTCTGTCAGGTTTTTTCATTCTCTTGTATAGTGTGGAAGAGCAGGCTTGAGCAATCCAAGGTAGAGACAATGGTATATGTGCACTACAACCTCTGTCTTATTTACAAGCAAAGGGAGGAGTGGTTGAAGGGAAAGACAAAGATATGGGATGTATTTCCTAATGATATGGGCTTGGACAATAGTGTTGAATTAGCATTAGCCAACTTGGATCTCAATGAACCGGGGCTAGAGCTGGTCACTTTTGACGATGGTGTTCCTCTTGAGGGGTCATCCTCCACAGTAATAGGTGCAAATCCCATATTGGATATAATAGCTGAGGAGGAGGAGGAGGAAGAGGGTGGAGGAGATAATAGTGGCAGTGATGATGATTTTGATGACGCTCACATGGAGGACGACCATTGAGTCCTGACAGCGACGACTTTGAGCAATGGCATTCTTCCATCTTTGGTTCTAGTATTTATATTCTACCATATTTTGTATTTGCTGTTGGTGTCCCCCCCTACAATATCTTACTATCAGTGACTCAATATCTTAATCTATGTAATATAGACTAATGTTACAAACTTATATGTAGTTAGTAACTAGTTCTATCAATATTTTCTANTCTCTCTCTCTCTCTCTCTCTCTCTCTCTCTATATATATATATATATATATATATATATATATATATATATATAACCGTGTCCCCTGTGTCTTGTTTCTAGGGTTGTTGTGTCTTGTGTCGTATACTCGTATTTCTGTGTCCTTCGTGTCATGTGTTCTCGTGTCAAGTGACTTAATTTATTTACTAAGGAATATCTAACATAAGGACATTTGGTTGAAATCCATATAGAACAAGTATTGAATAATTGAATAATATAGATATAATGGAATTAATGAATATAATGCCATGTGATGGTATATGCATTGACTAGTCTCAATGGTTGATGGGTCATGTCCAGAGGATGTTTCACTTCATTTATTATCATTATTTATTGATGTTTATTTATATATTTATGTTCATTACATTGCTTATCCCTTAAATGATGTTTTGTCCTCAAAGCATTTTATGAAAAATATTTATGACTTTGTTTTTGTTTGTAATGTCTTCTCAATGCTCATGATTCTCTTTCTTGAACTTGTGATGGTTGACAATACGAAACTATTCGAGTTACAAATTGTTGAGCATAATTGTCTTATTGTGAAATGGTTATACCACCTCAATTCAATTTTTTGCAAAATTGTGTGGTCATGACTTCTATGATTCGGGAAATGAGAAGATTCCACACTTGAGCATCTCTTCAATGTAATTGAAGCTTCTCATAGGATCTTTCTTGATGTTGATCTCACAAGATCCTAGGTCTCGTAGGTCAAGTAGGCACAAGAGCAAGTTGTTGTATTAGAGCAGTGCTTAGAGAGTCCCCCTTGCTAGGGTGGACCCAATTTGGGCCTACCAAAGGACACCCTTGTTGGGGGGGGTTGGGGTTCGAGGTGTTGAAGTATGTCAATTGGGTTTTGGAATTGCAATCGAATATTTTTGTTGTCTTTGCATTTGATTTATGATGCTCGTTATACTTAGGATATCGTTGCTTATTAGTTTGTAGATAGGAGACTCGAAGCTTAGGGACTGTTCGGGGTTTACAGGCGTAGCATGTTTGGTCAGGGTTTCCCTCCAGTGTAGATCTTATTGTTGGCGTCATATGCTTATGCTAGATTAATGTGGATCTGGATTTGGGGTTTGGCACCTCTCCCCCATGACATCTTTAGTGCGACATGCTACTTCCTTTCTACTTCTTCATGTTTTGCTTTCCATAGCAATTTGGACAAGGACCATTACCAAGATTTATGTATAGATATTGTTCAGTACTTAGCTTTGGGGTATATTATTCTCATAGGGCACTTCAATGCCCACACTAGAGCTTGTTAGATCTCCCTTCATGATAGGTTGGAGAATGCTTTTTGTTTGCATGAGATTGATCCAAATTTAGTAGATCTCCACAGGTCCTTCGATGATGCCTTAAGGCCGCTTACAATGTATGGTAGGCACCTTCTGCACCTTGGAGAGTCTCACAAGCTACTAATCTTGAATGGTCTCTATCCTTTCTAGATTTCAATAGGTTCACGTGTTTTCGTCATGATGGGGGGGCTAGTGTGCTTGACTATGTTCTAACCAACTACGATCTCCTCCCCGTTATCCACTAGTTTTCGTGCACCCCCATTAGCATATCACTCCATATTATCCTTCTCCCTTAGTGAAGGCCACTCCCCTCCTCTTACCACCCTAGACTCCCCTTGCACCACCTTGTTGTTTGATGAAGGAGATTCAGATGCTTTCGTTTCTCACCTTCGACATCTGCTTCCTCCCCTCTCTAGTATCTTGTCTCTTGATTCATCCTCCTTCAAATATGCCCATCTCTCCTCTACCATTTGAGTCATGGCCCTTAGCTCTTATCCTCACACTACTAGTACTCCCTCTCGCACCATGTGACATGGATCCAACCCTATGAATCAATGGTATGATGACGATCACAAAAACCATCATCGGTAGGATTGTTACACTCTTCTCTATAATCCCACCTCATACCCCATTCTCAACAAATCCTATCATAGTCGTTTGCGTTGTAAGAAACGTCTCTTTATCTCTCAAAGGAGAGGTGATTTGCGTGCAACCCTTCGTTGTTCCCCTAAGACCTTATGGCTCATTGTCTTGTTAGAAAGTGCAACAATGAAGGTCTTCTAGCATGGCATGTGTCCTTGCATGCTAGAGAGACATTAAACTGGAAGCCAATTCTATTAAAGTGATTTTCCTAAGTTTTGACTTAGGAAAATACTTTAATTATTCTAATTTGATTTTGACTTAATGGAATCACTTTATTAAAGTGAAAAGTGAAATATTTAAGTGATAGCTAATCTAATCTTGGCCATTGATTCTCATCGGAGGATCTCATCCATAGTGAGGGTTAGGGTTTTCGCTTAGCCATTAAGTTAAGAGGAGATTTGGTGGAGAGGACACGTACATAGACAGGATATAGACAAAGAGAAGTCAGACAGAGGAGTTTGCAGAAAAGACAGAGGAGCAGCTGCATGACAGGTTCACAAGACTGAGCAAGTGATTGTACAGATCGCATAGAGGGGTAGCGTGACACACAGCAAGGGCGCCGTGCAACTGTCGTATAGACCGCACAGATACATATTGCTGACGTCAGCAACTGTACGAAATCTGTACAGGGCCGTACAATTGACGCAGGGCTGTACAGCTGCGCAGAGCAGCAATGCTTTGTTGTTGGGTTGCTCAGTGATTTTGCTGAGGTTTTCAGTTTGCCAGGTTCGGTGTATTTTACCTGCTGGTTGTAAAAGTTCCATATCTTGATAATATAAATTCTATGTCTGACTGCTGCACCGATTTTCCCATCTTGGGTTTTTCCAGGGGTTTCCATACCCAAAATATCTGTGTCTATATGTGATGTGATGTTGTGAATATTTCTCAGTATTTTATATTCCGCTGCATACTAGTAAAGAAGTTCATGTGTGGTTATTTCAATAAACAAATTAAATATACTGTTTAGCCCTAGTTGAGCTTTAAAGGAAAATTTACATGTCTATCCCCGACACACCATTCTCCACTCTGATCTTGACCATGTTCACCCATACCACTACCCTCTATGATGTTCCTAGGAAACACTTTGTTCAAATCATTACCCCCCTTGCAACTCTCTGCCACTTCTTCTTTTACACAAACACCCATGAGGCCATTTGGGAGATGAACACCAATAGAGCAACAAATAAGCAGGGGCTTCGAGCTGAACTTTTCAAACCTGGTATATCATCCCTTCTTGATTACATTACTGATATGTTTAACCATGTTTTTTTGGGTTTTCCACAGACATAGTCTCACCATATCATTTACTTGATTCATAAATTGGGGGCCAGCTTCGATCCAAATAATCATGGTCGACCACACATGCTCTAAGCTATATGCAAAGATCTCCATTTATAGTTGTCTTGGGAGCTTGAGATTAGATATTTTTGGGCTAAACGACATACAAGCTTCAAACCAAAGCACTAGACCATTGATCATGTTTGCACCCTTCGAGTCATCATTAAGGAGGTGAGACATTGCTCTTTGAAAGTCTTTTTCTTCTTTGTCAACTTTCAAAAAGTGTTTGACTCGGTTTTGAGGGAGGCCTTGTTTCGAAGGCTTAGATATATGGACATAAGTATTATAATCACAAACATGATATGCCTCTATGAGTATGTCCTTGATCGACTTTGCACAGTTTCAAACTTCATTAGTAGCACCATTGGGGTGAAACAGGGTTGCCCTATTTCACCTACATTGTTTGGGATATGAGTATTCCTTTACCAAGTTTTGAACTTTATCCTCCTGTTTGCAGATGACATAGTTCTCTTGTCCTCCACACTAGATGGTGTGCAAAGGTAACTTGACACATTGTCTAGCTTTTGTGATCTTGCTAATTGATGGTTGACTCATGCAAAACCAATGTGATGATCTTCAATGGGAAGAAGCTCATTCTTTGAGAGTATCATTTTTACTTTCATGTGAGGAGATTGAGATTACCACAACTTACACTTACCCGGGTGTTTAGTTTTGAGTGCCCAAATTTGGTTTGAGGAAAGCCCTCCAACCTTGGATCAACAAGGGATATGGTTATGTTGCTCTTCTTGAGCTTCAATGTTTTTAGAACCATTTTCAGGATATTCAATCCAAGATGGGCCTCATGGACAATCTCATTAGATCCATAGTTCTTTATTGTTTAGAGGGAGGACCAATTTGTTGGAGGATGACAAGGTCATGATTGAGAGGGTTTAGGTTCTCATTCTTTGCGGCATCATAAAATGTAAGAGGACTATTCTTCAAGCCATTGTTCAAGAAGAGTTTGTGGCCTCCCCCTTTAGGACAGAAACCATCTTTGAACTGGTTTCCCTCTTGCACCGAGTTTGACAATTTGCAAGCTCTTCAATAGGTAGGGATTGCTACCCTTATGTCACCTATTGCTCTTCAGAGGCCATAACCACTTTCGTTACCTATGGTTGAGCTCATTGCTGGTTTGCAAAGGTCTCATGTCTACTTTAGTTAGTTGGTGTCATGATTGGTTGCCTTCCCTTGTTCAAATTCTCCCTTGACGCCCCTAATTGACTCTTTTCAAATAGGGAAGATGTGAATAGGATCATCAGATGGGACATCATTGGACAATTTATATAGGTTAATTGGGTTGCTCCCACAAGTCCGCTAAGCCCTAATATGGCATTCTATTCAGAGTATTTTTTGGAGCTAAGAGATGGCTTAATTGTTTGAACCCTCTACATGCTTTGATATTTGATGCATGTCCTTCGAACCTCCCTTGGTTGGTTTTGGATTGGTTCTCATCGTCTTCGAGTTGAGACCAACCACCACATCACCTAGGAGGATGGGATTTGCCAACTCTACGATGTTGATGAGACTGAGATAAAGGAGCACTTCATCTTCAAGTGCCCCATCTATTACGAGATTAGAGGATGATTTTAGTGCCTATTCACGCAGCCCCATAACTCTCTATCCAGGTTCTTCCATTCCCCGTAGAGATGCTTGGCCTTGTACATGAAAGATGTTTGGATTAAGATCTCTCTTACTCCACTCTCATTAGCCTCGTCCAGACTTGATCCAACCTATTACATATTTCTTTTTAGTGCTTCCAATAGATAGAGGCATCAAGATGCAAGTAGACAACAACACTACTTCAAATATCGGATTCGTGAGACCACGAGAAGTCACTAGTGTTGAAGCTACTATACCTTTGAGTTCTTGTCGCCTTAGCTCCTAGGACAACTCACATTGCTCCAATAGTTACGGTACTACATCCAAGTCTAGATCCTAGGCTTTGACGACTAGACAACAAGACATATCTTATAGACTTATTCCTTATCTCTTGGCTCTTCTAGATCATTCAACCAGTCATCTATCATGAGTTTCTTCCCTTCAACCTCATATGTTAGGAGAGAGGGATTTAGGGGATGTTGATCACCCACCAGGCGAGACCCTCCCCCATGAAGGGTCGATGGTTCTTGGCCTTCAATTCTCCGCCACACTTGCCTGTATCTGCATTATTGCTTTGCTTCACTTCTCCATGTTGTTAGAACATAGGTTTTGGATTCTTGTTAGTGTACTTGTTAGTGTACTTGTTAGTGTAGGATAAATTTGCTTATGTCATGATTTTGTAGGAGATGCTGTAGGAGACGCTTTAGTGCTCTTAGGGATGCACTTAGTAGTTCCATTGATTTATTTGTGGTCATTAATAAAATTATCTTATCTTACCTCATCTTTAATTAGTTTCTCATGTTGATTACTTAGTAGTTCCACTGATTTATTTGTGGTCATTTTTCAGTCATTAATAAAATTATCTTATCTTATCTCATCTTTAATTAGTTTCTCATGTTGATTTTGTCTTTGGTTAGTTTGTTGAATAATACAACGACTTTTATAATTAGGAGGATGATAAGGCATCCTTGTAGCTTGTGTCTTATTTTTGGAACTTGTCTTTTTATAGTTCTGATTTTGTTTTTGGTAAGCTAGTACCCATGGAGTTTCGAACCGGTGACCTTACGCAAGGAGTGCCTTAACAATACACCCATTCACCGTCAACTCTACACCCCATGGGATTATACTTCTGATTTTCTATTTGTTAAGAAGATTTCATTTGGATCCATATTGGTTCCCTTCTCCAAGGTCTATATTTTTACATCTGATGACTCATTTATTTCAATGGAATTGGTTATTGTTTCTTTATCGATCACCAATTCTTTGTTGGTAAGTTGCTCCAATGTTTCTTGTTGCAACTTCTTTTGATTTTTTAATTTCCTAATTTGTGTGATCAAGATTTGACTATGATTTTTAAGGCGAGAAATATCTGTCTTTATTGGCAATAACCTTGCTAAGTTCTTTTTGGCTATCTTGCAACTTTTGTATTGACTTCAGGCTATCTTGAAGGATCACTTTTGATACTATTAGGATATTAAGACACTTAGGAGTTAGTTAAGATCAACTTGGTATAATGTATCTTAGGTAAAGTGTATTTCTTTAATATGCATTTGTACATATGTAATCTAACGGTCACGATATGTTCTAAACATAGAGTGGTTTGACGATTCATTCTCACCTCGATCTTAATGGCCATTGATTCGTGGCTTAACACCCGATTGGTCCATGATCTCTATTTAAAGAGCATGGAGGGTCATTTGCTCGATGATTGATTGTGAGAAACTCACTGTAACATTTCTTTTTTGCATAATATATTGCCTCATGTAGCTATTTGGCTGGGGCCGTTGACTGTTTCTCTCTTCGAGGGTTTTAACCATGTAAAAACATCTATGTGTTGATCTATGATATGTTTGTGTGAGTGTCTGCTCAAGGTGTTCAATCTTTTGGAAATATCGCGTGTTAGTCGAACATGGTATTAGAGCTCTTATGAAGTCCCACTTCCGTTGATGATCAAGGTCTTGAATTGATGTTGTGAAATACGTCAAAGTGTTTTTGGTTATGATATTTCTATGCATTTTTGGGTTGAGAGAGCTGTTTCATTGTGTTCAGAGTGTTGCTTTCAGTTGGAAACGCTTTCTGTTTGACTGAAAAATGTTTCCGTTTGTCCAAGATATAACCATTATACCAGATCTAGAGATATATTGTTTACATTTATTCATTTTTAAAATATTTCCTATATTCTTTCAAATTTTAGCCTGTTTTTGTTTTATTTCCGGTTTGTTACCTTTTCAATCTGCGTATGTTCTTTGTCGTGCACTCTGTGTGCACATGGAAAATCAGGAACATAGTGTAAAGGGCTTTCTTTATTGTGAATGCTCTTTGCCATGCACTTTGTTCGCACTTGGTAAACTAGAAACAGTGAGAAAACTTACATTTTTTGGGAAAAGAATGCAAGTTTTCAGAATTTCATATTTTTTGTTTTTGTGGGGTTGTGTAAACTTTAAAGTGTCTTGTAGGTCAAAATGCAAGGTTTTTGGGTAGGCACGTTCTTCCAACAACAACAACAACCTCAACACCACCCCCATTCTCCTCCATAATATTACTAAATCCTTTGCTTAACTCACTTGGTTGAAAGTTACTTTAAAAAGTAAGAGGTCTTTTGGGTTCAAGTCATTTTTTTGTTACTTTTTGTAAAAGTTTATGTAACTTTAAGTTAAAAAGTAACTTTATTGTAAAAGTGCTTTCCACTTGTTTTATAAAAGTGGGTCATTTATTTTGAAGCAACTAATTTGTAAAAGTGAGCTTATAGGCAAAGTTAATAAGGGGAAAATTCTTTACGGTATTTTTTGATCCCATCACCACATGGATCACCTTTGCTTACCACATGGCTCCTTGGCTCTTTTTCTAAGCCTTTCTTCAAAAGGGCATAACTTTGGCATCCGAGGTCCGTTTTCAATGTCGTTTTTTTCTGAAACTGCCTACCTTTTTGAGATCTTTGCATTTAGACCATTAGTTTCTATTTTTGAAGCTATATTACTTGTGCATTACAATATGGCCGCTCCATGTGATATTTTGCTTACCAGTACTAACTACTTCTCATGGAAATCTCGTATGGAGGATGTCCTACGAAGTAAGGGACTTTACTAGATTACCTTGGGAAAAGAAATTGAACCCGCCGATGATGATAAGAAATAAAACGGGCCAATAAATATGATGAAGCTTGGAATTAATCGAGATGCCAATTTTTACTGATTTACGATTCCACCTTCACGGAATTGATGAACTAGATATGGCTTGGGAACAATTGGAAACTGTGTTTAGGAAGCACAACGAGATTCGAGGTCACCAACTTGAAAATGAATTGGTTACCTTAGCGATTTCTCTTTCATTCAAGACTATCTATCTAAGTACAAAACCATTAGACTCTTAGTTGAAGAATGCAACATAAAAAGGAAAGACAATCAATGTATTTTTCATATTCTTTCCAAGCTTGGTCTTGCCTATTCTGTTTTTTTATCTACATTTTACTCCATGAAAGAATCTCTAGGGTTTTATGATATAAAACCCACTCTTGAATCTTTTTCTGATTCCTTGATTAGAGAGCAAGATAAGCTCATACAACTTGGAGTAATCAACAATGTCGATACATCTAGCAAAGCCTTAGTGGCGCAACATAAGAACAGATTCGAGAATCCCAAGAAGAAACATCCTCGCAATAATAAACAAAACAAGTGTCCCAAGCCCATTCATCCAACTCATCCTTCCAATGGTGATAAGGTAACCAAATTGAAAGATAAGAGGACTAGGCGCCATTGCAATTTTTGCAGCAAAGATGGTCATGTGGAATCCTAGTTTTTCAAGAAGATGGTAGCCTTGGAAGCAAGAATGAAGAAGCACAACATCAACCTTGATTCGTCTTCTGAATCTACAACTCATGGACATGCACTTTATGCTTCTAGTTTTTCCTTCATCTCCTTCCTCTTCTTCTAATGAGTGGTTCATTGATACCGGAGCATCTTTTCATATGGTTAAGTATAAAGCCATTTTTATTGCTCTAAATGAATGTAGCAACAGACAAATATTTGTTGGTGATGATAGATCTCTTAATGTTGTAGGACCTGGAAACGTTCAAGTAGATGATGTTCAGTTAAATGATGTATTATGTGTTCCAAGAATTTCCTGCAATTTTTTTGTAGTCTATAAAATCACTAATTTTGGTAATGGTAAGATTGTAACGTTTGCACCTCACCAAGTTGTAATCAAGGATTTCAAAGATCCTAAGCGTGTCCTAGTTACTGGAATTGTTGATAATATTATTAGGTTGTATAGATGCAACAACTTTGGATCATCACCTTTTCTCTATGCTTTTATTGTTTATAGCGATGATTTGAGCTAACATTGGCATGAGCAATTTTGTCATTTAAACTATCACTCATTACAACAACTATGTCATTAGAAAATGGTAATTGGCCCTCCTCTTGTCTCTAGGAGTGATGGTGTTTGTCTCAGGTTTGTTCGCGGTAAACATCATCAAGACAATTTTGAAAAACGTGCCTCTTGGCATGCTTCGCCCCCTTGGAGCTTGTTCATAGTGATTTGTGTGGTTCGCTTCCTTTTGCTTCTTTCTTTGGCTTCAAGTATTTCTTAACTTTCATTGATGACTTCTCAAGACGCACTTGGGTATACTTCTTAAAACTTATGAGTGAAGTTTTTGACAAGTTTTTGGCCTATAAGGCCTTTGTAGAGAAACAATCTAGACATCAAATACACAAGTTAAGAACATATAATGGTGGCAAATGTGTAAACAAGAAATTCACTGCTCATTGCACTGCATAGGGAATTCAAGTGCAACATACTATTCCATATACACCACAACAAAATGGTGTCGTTGAGATAAAGAATCACACATTAAAAGAAATGGCTAATTGTATGCTCCAAGCTAAGGGACCAGGTCTTCAATATTGGGATGAATCCTTTAATTGTGCCTATTACATAGTTAGTCACACTCCTACTAAAGGTTTAAAAGATATAACACCAGAAGAAGTATGGAGTATAATAAACCAAATGTTAGCCATTTTCGTGTGTTTGGTAGGGAAGCATGGGCTCATATTCTTGATTAAAAATGAAATTCATTACAACCTAAGAGTGAAAAATGCATATTTGTTGGATATTATGAAGATGGAAAAAGTTGTAGACTTCTTCAACAACATTCCAATGATATAATTATTAGAAGAGAGATTAAATTTGATGAAATTATCTTGGCCTGCGAGCCTAATTTGGCGTCTATGCCATTTGTGGCCTACGAGCCATCTTCGACACTTGTGCCATCTTCTACTCCCAACTTCCTTGACAGAGTTCCTACTTCGGCTTTTGATGATGACGGTGAGGATGAAAATCCACCTCCACCTGCTCATTTTTCTCTAGTTGCACCAGTATGACTGCTTCCTCTATGGGTTTGTTCAACATGCGAAGCCATTGGTGATCTTGCCGTGATCCCAAAGATCAACTCCTAACACGTTCTCAGTTCCAGCAAGCCATTTCTCTTTTGGCTCAAGTTTTAGAGAATCATGCTCCAGAGACATTCGCAGAAGCTTCAGGTAATCCAGATTGGGACACAACTGTGGAAAAATAATATCTTTCCTTAATGGCAAAAAATACTTATTAAATGTAAATGGGTATATCGAACTAAGTATGCATCCGATGGAAGTGTTGAAGGATTTAACGCAAGGTTAGTTGCCAAAGGATCTTCTCAAGTTGAAGGAATTGTCTACAATGAAACCTTTGCCCCCGTTGTCAAAATGAACTCCATCCACCTTGTTCTTGCCTTTGCATCCTTACATAAATGGGAGGTCCATTGAATGGATGTCAAGTACACCTTCTTGCATGGGGATTTGTAGGAAGAAACTTACATGGAACAACCTCCTAGCTATGTTCAAAATGACTCCAACCTTGTTTGTCGCTTTAAGAAATCCTTATATGGCCTTAAGCAAGCTCCTTGAGCTTGTTATGCCAAAATAGATAGCTTTCTCCTTGACACTAGATTTTCTAGATGCCATTCTGACCCCAATGTCTATACTAAGAAAGTAGGAAACCATCTCATCATTCTTGTTCTTAATATTGATGATCTTATTCTTATTGGTAGTGACTATAAATTGTTAACCCATGTGAAATCAAGTCTTAAGAAGAACTTGAAAATGACAAACTTGAGACATTTGCATTATTTTCTTGGCTTCCAATTCTTGCATACCAAAGAAATAAATTTTCTTTCTCAGACTAAGTATGCTTGTGACCTTGTTTGTTGTTTTCACATGGATGATTGTAAACCAGCCCCATCTTCCTTCCACTTTGGAGTCAAATTTTTTGCCACTTGCACTTCACCCGAAGTGGATGCCACCGTGTAACGTTAACTCGTTGGTAGTCTCTTGTACTTGACTCATACCCATCCTAATATTTTATTTGTTGTTGGTCTTGTTGCCTGCTATATGCAAACACCCCATGAAAGCCATTGGAAAGCAACAAAGTACTTGACTCATACCCATCCTAATATTTTATTTGTTGTTGGTCTTGTTGCCTGCTATATGCAAACACCCCATGAAAGCCATTGGAAAGCAACAAAAAAGATACTTCGGTGTATACAGTTCAGTTTGGGATTCATTGCAGTTTAGAGGGGACTCCCTTGTTGGTTGGTTTCATTGATTCAAATTGGGTTGGAAACCTTGATGATCATAAGTCTATTGTACGTTATGCTTTTAGTCTTGGTTTTGGACTTGTCACTTGGGCTTGTAAGAAACAACAAGCTCTTGCTTTTTCTTATGCAAAAGCAAAGTATCGAGTCGTCGTTAATGCAAGTCAAGAAGCTTTGTGTCTTCAATAAATCCTTTCATAGTTTGGATTTGAGCAGCAACATCTAACTACTCTTTGGTGTGACAACCAGAGTGGCATCAAGCTCGCCAAAGATTCAGTTCAACATCAGTGCAACAAACACATTGAGCAAGCTTCACATGCACTTCGTCGGAAAGCTTGTTCATGATCGCGTTCTTGAAGTGCTCTTTTGTCTTACAAATGATCAAGTTGTAGAAATCTTCACAAAGTCTCTTACAGAAGAGAAGTTTTCTAAACTTCGATTTATGTTAGGAGTTCAAGAATTTGTTATTAGTTTGGGGGGATAGGGTCTAATGCCTCCTTTCTTTTTCTATAGTGTCACTTTTGTAAATCCTTCAATCCTATCCCAAGTTGTTCTTAAGGGGGGATGTTAGGATATTAAGACACTTAGGAGTTAGTTAAGATCAACTTGGTAATGTATCTTAGGTAAAGTTTGTTTCTTTAGTATGTATTAGTATGCATTTGCACATATGTAATCTAATGGTTACGATATGTTATAGACAGACTGATCTGACGGTTCATTCTCACCTCGATCTTAAGGACCATTGATCTATGGCTTAACACTCGATTGGTCCATGATCTCTATTTAAAGAGCACGGAGGGTCATTTGCTCGATGATTGAGTGTGAGGAACTCATTTTAACATTCCTTTTCCTTTGCATAATATATGTCCTCATGTAGCTATTTGGCTGGGGTTGAGGACTGTTTCCCTCTTTGAGAGTTTAACGATGTAAAAACATTGGTGTGCTTATCTGTGATCTGTTTGTGTGAGCAACTGCTCAACGTGTTCGATCTTTTGGAAATATCTTGTGTTAATCGAATAGATACATCCTTCATGTCTTTTAATGAGAGGTTTTCTTGGCATAACTTAATTGTAATGTCATGTCATGTCATCTTCTTATAGGAGAATGCACTTTTTCTCTTCTTTATGTTTAAGATGAAAGTACTCGGTGTTTCGATCCAAGTTGAACCTAGAATTATGTCTTTGACTTTTTCAAACATAGATGTAACGTTAAATTGAGACATGAAAATATGATCGTTAGTTCGAAATAATAGGTTGTTTGGTTCATATTGTTTTTCGTTGTTGAATTTTATCTTTTCATTTATACTCATCTCAAGGATCAATAGTTGATTGGCCATGCCACATTGATGTAATTCCCTTTGTTGCTCAGACAAATTACACTGTTAAAATATTTTCCTTGAAAAGTCCCTTTGAGTTTTAATAATGCCAGACAAGGGGTTGGAACATGAAGACCTTCATAATTAAACTTACTTTTCTTTTCATTAAAATTCATTTTGAAACCCCCTTTTTGTTTTTTGTGGAATCCTCAAATACCCTTGTGTCTTTCTTGATAATTACCTAAGGTCCCTAGACTATAATAATAGCCTACTTTGACTTAAGTAATTTTGAAATTTACCCCCTTTAGTTGAACTTTGGAACCCTTTTTATTATTGTTATTGAATTCAATTAGGAACTTCAAGAAGGTACTTTGATATTTTTTCTTCACCAATTGACTTTTAAGTTATAATGAAATTTCCCTTATAACAATATGTTCTACAATACAATTGTGAGGATTATGACGGTTGAGAGTCCCTACTATTTTGTTGATGACTGACTCTATTTGATTGAATGAATATTGATTGGATTGAATGGTTACAAGTGTAGCGATCCGATTGAGATGGAAGAGTGACACTGACCCCACTTGAATTTTTGACCCGTTGTTATGTTTCTTACTGCTTAGATAATGGAGTCTTCAGAATTTCTTGCTGGCGCTTATTTTTTTAACATGCTTACACAGCGATTTCGGAAACTATTAATCTTAATGGCGATAATGTATGGATATTTGTGGCAAGGGCTATGTAGTATAGATTGACGGATGGTGGCAGTACTCATAGATTCAAACATGGTCAATCAATTTTTTTGGGGTAGAATGGCGACAGGTTCAATGGTACTCTACAGGTTTTAGTAGCTTATATGGTGAAATTCATTTGGATTTGCAATGGAATAACTTTTATGGACCCTCTAATTTTCTATTGTCTTGTTTTTGCTTTTGTTCATACTCTATTTATATTCTTCCAAAAAAATCTGTCTTGTAATTCACCTTGATTTTCTGGTTCTAACGATCAGTAATTGGACAAAATTTGGCGAAAGACCAGCGACAGTGAGTGGTAGGTGAATTGCCCTAAGGTCAAGTTTGTGGTCAAGGATCCGGGTATAAAAAAAAACTCTGAATTTTTTTTTTTTTGTGAGTAGGGGAATCGACAACTGGGGACTGGGATGGTACTCACGTGACACGGGGTCCAGGGATCCATTCCCACTACCACTATACCCCTAGGTTCCCCACAACAGCCCGCAAGCATAGGACACTGGTAAGCCTGGGTGTGATTTGAACTCGTGACCTCTTTACAACATCTGACTTCATATCAAGCGAATCACCAATGAGCCACACCCGTGCGTGAAAAATGTTAGGACATGGGGGTGGGCTTTGATCCACTTATGTGTCCATGGGTCACGAGATCATTTAATACAATCTCTCTGGGTGGAATCACACGTTCGACCACTACCTCAAGGCGCCCCCATGGCTCCAGGTAAGGCCCTCATTGGAATTGAACCTCGCCCACTGGTGAAAAACTCCTCGCTCTTCACTAATGGATCCAACCCGTTTGGGCAAAACTTTGAAAATATTTAGGTGTGGCCAAAAGATGGATTTGAACATGGTTTTGATACCAATTGAAATGAACATTAGTTTATTTATTGAGGAATATCCAACATAAGAATGGCAATAGGACAACTATTGAGTAATTGAATAAAGTAGATATGGTAGAATTGATGAATATAATGCCATGTAAAGGGTCATGCCCCTTGGTTATGTCATGTCCTTAGTTAGGATGTGTTATTCATTTATTATTATTATTATTATCATTATTATTTATTGATGTTTATTTATAATTTTATGTTCATTACAAAGCATAGTAGTGCATGTACCTTTTAATGACAAGTAGGACTTTAGAGGCACCAACACCATCATTAACCATGAAGAACAAGGCTTTTTAGAAACCACTGGTGATAATGATGATGCAGGTAATGAAGCAAGGGACAAGGGTGTGCATAATCAAGGAAATGGTCCAAATAGTGAGCAAGGTCAAGGCATTGAGAGGGAACAACAACCAAAACAACTGAATATTACTCAAGGAGTGCAACTCCACACTGGTAGAGGAGAAAATGAGGATCCCAAAGTAATATCTCAAATATTGATATTCTACTGTTTAACTATTCTAGGGCTTGCTTGTAGCCTCAAGATTTACAATAATACTGAATAAAAATGTGCATGCGAGGTGTTGTGCTAATGGCCCTAAATTATAGTTGAACTACGACAGAGATTTGTAGGAAGAAGGTAAACACTTACCACTGATAATCAAGCTGAAGATACTCCATAGATAAAATGCATGCATATAAAGCTGAGTTTGTGAAATAATATTGCTCCTTTCCTGGTGTTGACATTTGACAGCATGAAACCCCCTCTTTCATGTAAAGATGACGTTTTTGATGGAGGAGTGACTTGTTGGTGCTGAGATTTTGCCGGGGTGTAGATCTTCCTGTGCCGGAGAGAATGATCGGAGCATGCAAAGATTCTGACCTCTCCAAGAGTCCCAGCGAATTGGTTTACCAGTTTGGTGCTCACGCCCCCAACCTCATAGACCTGTTGATAATTGCTCCGGATGAGCAAACCGGAAGCTGATGATCACCCAATGCAGTGGAGTGACCCTGTCGGTGAAGGTGATGCCAGTATACGGAAGATAAACTGGGATTTAGAGACCCAATGAATACCTTGGGGTTTTTCGGCCAAATCCCCAGTTGCACACATGAACCTGCAAATAATCTTCCGGTGGATACTGAATCGCTGGATATGGATGAATACGATGAATGTTGTTGATAAACCTGGATGGTCTATCCTGAAAGAGACTAGGGCAGATAGTTGCACTGCCGAACCCTCGTTAGCTGAAGACGACGTCTTCAACCCCAACTGCTGCTGGTGAAAAACTCCAAATCAACAACAACAATAATAGATAGCTCCTTTAGTCCAATAACCCTTCTTAAATAGATCATCATGCGCTTTTAGGTTTTGCATGTCACTTTTAGGGTTTATGCTTCACTTTTGCATGCATGCAATTCTAATTTGATGTTGACTTTTAAGCCTAAAGAAATAAGGCTTCTTTTATCCGATTGATGACTTTAATATTAAATGAATGCCCGATCTGTTCTAAGTACCCAATGTCCTTAGTCAATTCCCTCTTATGTAGTACTCGCTCGAACTTATGGGAATTAAGTAGGTTAGCAGGTGTTTTGGTGCTTAATTAGAAGAGGACATTACACCCAATAAGACATTGTTGAAGATTATGTAACTTTGAAAGATATTCTTGTTGTACCTCCTCCGGGAAATATTCATATTGTAATTGATCATGTAATAACCCTAAAAGAACAAATGGAAACACTAGTAAAGTCGGCTGAGAAGAATCTAGAAGACATATTAAATAATCACTATTTAATGTCTCCTAAGTGAAGTCGGCCTAGTTAGTTAGAGAAGTTGACCCCACAAGGAAAAGTCACCCTAAAGACAAGTATAAATAGCGGGGCACACTTCTCGTTTGGGACACACACTCACTCAAGCAAGTTCGCTAGAGAGAGAGAAGAACAAGTTCGCCAGAGGAAGAAGAGAAGCTGCTTAGTGAAGATATCTTATCTTTTGGTTTCTTATCTTGGTTATTCTCGGGATCTTTGTATGAAAGAGCCTTAGCTCTTTGTTGTACTGAATTGACATTGCACTTGCCGACGAATCTATATTGAAGAAGTTTGCTGGGTTTTCTTCCCTTGAAGGGTTTCCCAAAGGAGAAGTCTTTGTGTCTTTTGTTTGCTGTGCTTGTCTATCTTTTAGTGATCCTATTGCTTATTATTATTGTGATATAGTAGAAATTGTTTAAAGATCTAACATAACTACGATTCAAGTGAAAATTCTAACATGGTATCAGAGCCGTTTTGAAAGAAGTCATTGTACAACTATAACTGACGAAAGTTGAAAACTAGGGCTTCTTGTTTTAGGCACTTCCATCCACATATCAACTTGAAAAGGAGGTCAAATCAATTCGCCCTAGGAGGGCGCACTTTCCTGTGGAGGCAGATTCCAGTTCTAAGAATTTTTAGTTTTGACCTTATCACTACTGCTCGGGAAAACTAGGGCATCAGATTTTTGGCAGTTCTGTCCACAAATCCCGAAGAAAAGTATCTCTTCTCAACTTGCCTTAAGGAGGCGCACATATTTTCCTTGGATCATAATCTCAAGATTCAGAAGTTGAAAAACTAGGGTTTCTCTGACAAACCCTCGGTCAACAGATTTCAAAAGGACCTTGAAGCAAGCACTTGACGTGAGCATCTCAATTGGTAAGTTCTATAATATTTATTTCCATTTGAGGTTCTCATATTATTAAGATTGTCAAGATGTCAAACAATACCAAGCTTGAGGAGAAGCTTGAAGGAGTTGATAACTTCTGAGCATGAAGTATAGAATGCTTCTCATTCTAGAAGAAAATGATTTGGAGAATTATGTTAAGGAAGAAATTGCGGAGCCAAAGGGAGAGGAAGACAAAGCAAGACATAAGAAGAATATGGTTAGGGATAAAGAGTATCATTGCTAATTCCATCAAAGATCACTTGATTCCTCATGTTTCATCCTTGAAGACTCCCAAGGAAATGTTTGATGCACTAACTGAGTTATTTGAAAGGAAGAACATCAACCAGAAGATGACCTTGAGAACTCAACTCAAGAATGTGGAGATGCAAAATTCAGAGACCATCCAAACTTGCTTCACAAGGGTCTCTCAAACCAAGGAACAACTCGAAGCCATTGAAGATACCGTCAAAGAAGCTGAAATAGTGACGACCACCTTGAATGGTCTTCCAAGGTCATGGGAATCATTTATTCAAGGAATTTGTTCCAGAAGAAAGCTAACAAAGTTTAGCAGGTTATGGGAAGAGTGCACACAAGAAGAAGCTAGATTGGTAGCAAGAGAAGAAAAGATGGGTGAAGATGATTAGGCTTTAGCAGCACATATGAAGAAAGAGAAGTTCAAGAAGGAAGATCACTCTCACAAGAAACCCAAGAAGTATCATAAGTCTCACAGGTCCCATAAAGATTATTCAACATTTAGATGTTACTCTTGTCAGAAAATGGGACACATTGCAAGGAATTGTCCCAATGCAAAATTTCAATTCAAGAAAGGAAAGAATAAGAGGTATCATGCTCATGCCGCAAAAGACAATGAACATGCTCAAAAGAAGGTAAGAGAAGATTGTTCATGTGAAGAAGAATATGTTTTGATTTTTGCTCTTACAGGTGTTGTCACTCATGGGAGTGATACTTGGCTTGTTGATAGTGGTGCTTCTAAGCACATGATAGGTTTCAAAGACTCTCTCACTAACTTGACAAAGAAGGATTCACCTCATAAGGTGAAGCTTGGGGATGATTACCAATATCCCATAAAAGGGGTAGGAGAGGCGTTTTCTAGATTAGACTTCGACAAACCTATAGAAATGAAAGATGTCTTGTATGTACCAGGTTTGAAGCAGAATCTCCTTTCCATATCATTATTAGAAGAGAAAGGATTCCTAGTTGCTTTTGTTGATGGCCAGGAGGAAAGACTATTGATGATGCAACTATTATTAGAGAACATGATGGAGGTTTGTACAAATTGAAGGGTTAAGCAGAACAAGCCATGATACATAGCACAGTGAACCCGTGTGAGCTTTGGCATAGAAGATTTGCTCATAGCCACTACAAATCCTTGCCAATTATAAGCAAGATGGTGACAAGTCTACCAGAGATTTAGGCAAACCACGATGGTGTATGCAAAGGATGTGCTCATGGTAAGAATGTGAAGAGTTTGTTTCCAAGCTGTGACATCAAAGTGAATGGAATCTTAGGCATTGTACACTCAGATGTATGCTGACCAATGTCATCGAACTCATTAAGAGGGTATGCATATTATGTTTTTTTTATTGATGACTATTCTCGTAAAACTTCGATTTACTTTTTGAAAACCAAAGATGAAGTGGTTAGCAAGTTCAAAGAATTCGAAGCTCTTGTAAAAAACCACACTGAAAAGAAGATAAAGACTTTAAGATCAGATAATGGTGGGGAATATATATCAGAAGACTTCAAAACGTTATGTAAAGAATTTGGGATTAAGAGGGAGATGAGCACTCCCTATAATCCTCAATAGAATGGTATAGCAGAAAGAAAGAATCAGACGACAATGGAAGTAGTGAAGGCTATGATCCATGATCAGGATCTACCGATACACTTATGGGCCGAAGTAGGTAGAATCGCAGTATATGTACAAAACAAACATCTCACTATGTACTTGGGAACAAGACACCATAAGAAACGTTTACAAAAGAGAAACCAGAGGTAAACCAGCCGAGGATATTTGGTTTTCCAATTTATGTACATGTTCCCAAGGCTAAGAGAACAAAGTTGGATCCTTGGGGCAAGAAGGGCATAATTGTGGGGTACAGTGAAACATCGAAGGCATACAAATTCTATATTCTAGTCTACAAGCAAATTGAGACAAGCAAAGATGTCACCTTCGATGAGGACACAACCTTTAGTAGATCAAGGCATATTCATTCTGAAAAAGTTCACTAGGAGCTTGAAGCACCTAGAGTTGTAGACACAAATGTAGAAGAAGATATGGTTCCAGAAGATCAGAGTCCAGAAGACATGATATGGCAGAACCACAGAGACTTGTAGAACCACCTCGAGAGGTAAATACATTCAAGAGAAGACCAGCTTGGGCACGGGAAGCTATTCAAGATGCAGAGAAATATGGTGCTCCAGATGGGACTTTTAGAGAAAGCAGATGGGACTTTTAGAGAAAGCAAGAGACCTCGACCATATTCCAACTATGTGATATCATTGACACATATCCTTCTAGCTATGAAGAAGCAACCGAGAAGAAAGTATGGAAGGAAGCTATGTTCAAAGAGTACTAATCGATCAGGAAGAATGATGTTTGGGATGTGGTTTCGAGACCAGAAGGGAAGTCAGTAGTGTCTGCCAAATGGATCTACAAAATAAAGCATGCAATAGACGACAATGTCGAAAAATACAAGGAAAGATTTTGGCTCGTGGCTTCTCCTAGAAAGAAGGAATTGACTACGAAGAGACTTTTGCTCCTGTAGCAAGATACACTTCGATTAGAGCTATACTTGCGATAGCTGCAGTGATGAAGTGAAAGGTACACCAAATAGATGTGGACAAAGCTTTCTTGAATGGTGTAGTAGAAGAATAAGTGTATGTGGAGCAGCCATTGGAATTTAAGACACAGGACAAGCAGACACATGTGTGCAAGTTGAAGAAGGCCTTGTACAGATTAAAGCAGGCACCCAGGAGGTGGTACGGCAAGATTGATAGTTTTCTGACGAGCTTGGGCTTTACGAAGAGTAAAGTAGGCTCCAACCTTTACTACAAGGTTGAGAATGGGAAACCAGTGATATTGCTACTATATGTAGATGACCTGTTTCTAATAGGAGATGAGGAGCTCATTGCAAAAACTAAGAAGAAGCTTGCCACAGAGTTCAAGATGAAAGACCTGGGTATGATGCACTATTTCTTAGGTCTAGAGGTGTGGCAAAGTCTAGATGAGATTTTCCTAGCAAGGAAAATATGTTGTGGAGATCGTGAAGAGATTTGCGATGTTGGATTGTAAGGTGATGGCTACACCGATGGCATCAAACTTGAAGTTGTTGTGTGATACTTCTTTAGAGACAATGGCTGCCATGTTATACAAACAAATGATTGGTTCGTGATGTACTTGACGAACACTAGACCAGATATATGCTTTGCGGTGAACACCTTGAGTCAGTACATGGTTGAGCCGAGACGTGTTCACTTGATTGCGCCAAAGTATGTGATGAGGTACTTGGAGGGTACATTTGATTATGGACTCATATATGAGTTAGATCAAAAGATTAGCATACAAGGTTATGTTGATTTAGATTGCGGTAGTGTCACAGACAGAAAGAGTACTTCAAGATGCTGCTTCAGTTTCAGATCAAGCATAATTTCTTGGTTTAGCAGGAAGTAGACTAGTGTGGCACTCAGTATAGCCGAGGCAGAGTATATTGCAGTGTGTTCAGCTAGCAGTGAAGCAATGTGGCTTATGAAGTTACATGCAGGACTGCTTGATCTCGAGTTAGAACCACACTATGTTCTCGAACAACTTTAGACAACTCTGGTTCTCACAAAAAATACAAGTCCAAGCATATCGAGATCAAGATTACAAAAACCGAACCGGCGGAAGAACCGGTCGACCCTCAGAACCAGACCGGAACTGGTAAAAAACCAGGTAAAAAACTGAATCATAAAACCGGTCCACCAAAAATATATAAAATATTCATTTTTGTTTTTGTTTTTAAATATTCATGTGCATCCATGTGAGTTCAAACCATTATACACAAAATATGCAAAGTTTCTCATGCATATAGCATATAAGAGTTCATAGAACCAAAATAACACTTAACATCGAGTGCAATCCATGTCTGCATCAAAATACATCAACAAAAAGGCTCTAAATGGCCTATACAAAAGACTAGAGTCAAAGACTAAACAATCTAATCATCAGAATCGTTTGAGTCCTCAGGATCAAACTCATCAGAGGCCTCTGACTCAAACTTTGAGCCATCATCTACATCCTGATCCACAATATGGGGTGCTTGAGCTTGGGCCACCTGACTTGACTCCCCTGGTCTAGAAGGCACATGTCCAACATCAACTCCCACATCCTGTTGTTGTGGAAGTGGGTCCAAATCCAGCCATGAGAGGTCTTCATTGTCAAATGCTGTTGGCTGAGTCTCCACAACCCAATTTGATGATGCATCACCATCATCTAAGAAAATGGAACACGATTCAAGGGTCTTACTTTGCAATTGGTTGTGCTTCAACCTAAGGTTGTATTGAACAAATACCATACCATTCAACCGTTTTTGCTCTAAACGGTTGTGCTTCTTGGTGTGTATACGCTAAAAAACACTCCAATTGCGTTCACAACCAGAAGCACTGCATGTTTGGCTCAATATTCGAACTGCAAACTTTTGCAAATCAGCGCACTGGTTGCCAAATTGCTGCCACCAATATGCTGCATGTAAGGACAAATAAAAATTAGCAAATGAATTTAAGCACAAACTCGAAAAAAAATCCAATGATTTAAAATTTACTTTGTAATTAATTACTTGGAGGATCTTTTGATCTAGTTCGTATGGCTGTAGCCAGGCCGAAGATACCAAGAATCTCATTGAAATGCAAGAGCTTGCTGTGTATTTCATCTTGTTTATTGGGATCAGAGACCATGTGCTCAATGCATTTATGTAATCCTTCTTTTACCTCCCCATTTGCTTCAAAATCTTTTGTGTAATGGTACCTTCAGAAGATTCAAGACAAAAAAGATGATCACATTAAAAAAAGGATAAACTTTTGCCATTAAAATTTACTATTTAGTAATTTAACTTAAAAACTTTGAAGTTAGTTACCTTGCAGCATGTAAAGGCCGATGAAGTTGTTTGTTCCATCGTTCATTAATGATTTTCCACATAGGAAGATATTTTTGTCTTTTGCCCTCATATGCTTCCTTTATTGCCTCCTTGGCTTGATCCTATTGTCCGCCGATTGCACACCAGCAGCAGAAATCTTTCGAAAGCTATCTCCTCACTTAGGAAAGTGGGAGAGGTGTGACCTTGGGGGCAAGCACAGAGCTAGGTACTGTCACCTACTCCTAGCTCCTCCGTTTAGGCTAACTCCTAACGAAGCCAAGGGGGTAGTCCCTACAAAAGAGTTTCTATGGCTCTTAAGTTGTTAAAGTGTTTTGATTAGTTGCGGATGCGGATGGGTGTTGTTTAGGAGTTATTATGATTTGAAGTGTTTGTTTATTATGAATATGACACTAAATCAAAAGCAATCCACGTTGCTAACAAGAGATTACAAAGATAAGCAAAAATTCTAGACTTTAATAGTGCATTCAGAGAAAGAAATTATGATAAACCATAGACCATTGATCAAATAATATGATTATGCAAATTAAAAAGGACCAGTGCCTTATGGAGTCAATGAAGCTGAAATGCGCCAGAGAGTTAAACACAAGTCTAGAAATCAAGCTAGTGAATGTTAGGTGATGCGAGTGCTCTTGGTAGGTTTTAAGGTTTTTATGTGTTCTTGATTAAGGTGTCAACGAAGGTTTATCAAAGACGGGAGACTCTTCTAAGTTTCCTCCGTTTAAGACATGTCGGGCCCGCCCAGTATTCCAGGCTGATATTGTCAAGTGACCAGCTAGCCGAGAATCTAAGACAGTGGGAGGTTCCGGCGCCTCTACTAGGAAGTACTTTGGGAGAATCCCTCCAACGCCGGTGCGTTGGTTACGGGGTGTTAAGTATTATTAGGTTACTCTTGCAGGGTTTAAAGATCCAGTGCCGTTTCTGGGTACTCCGATTTGAGATCGGTCAGAGCATACTCCGGCAAGGAGGGAAGGAGTTAATTAATTAAAGGGGTGTGTGTTGCAAGTTTTATTAAATTAATTAATTAGGACTCTCCGACAGAGAGCGCTCTTGACCCCGTCTTATGACAGTGGTTCAAGAGACTTATCTAATCTGAGATGCCTAATGCAGGGATACGCAGTTCTATGAATGCTCTCCGAGAGAGAGTGCTCTTGACTTGTGTTACTGCAAGTTCAAGAGTCTTACTTAATTTGTTAAACTTGAAAAAAACATAGAACATAAAAAATCTAACTACCCAAGAGTCTCTTTCAGGCTTTTTAGGGCCCTAATCGAGAAAGCAAGGGGGTAAGTATACAGTAAGAACTTATTCAATATTTAATCAAACAGTCAAATCAGTACTTTTACTTCATTTTCAAAACATAATGAATTAATCAAAACATGAACTACTTGATTATGATTATGCAACTTATCCTACCCTATCCTATCATTAACAATTTAAACCAAAAATGAAAAGCATGACAATGAGACGATACAGGCTTCCCCCAAATGGGGGAAGAAGGGTGTGGGAGCCGTAATCCCACTCGCTTTTTTATTAATTTTTACAATTTTGATGGCTTTTATTTTTTGCCTTCGCCTTGGAAGAACATGGAGAGAAAGGGATAGAGAGAAGAGGGAAGATTTGTCTTTTTTGTTCTTGCTTGCTTCCTTGCTTGCTTAAGGCCCTTTGGGCTTTTCTCGATTCTTCCTGCAAATAAGAGCTTTAAACAATTCAAATGTTATGTATTATGCAAAAATTTAAAGACAAACTACAAACTAAATTCTCAAAAAGGAGGGTAAAAACCAGCGGTGAAAGAAAATGAAAGAGAGAGGAGAAAAACCAAGAAAAGGGAGAGAGAAAAGGTGAAAAAGAGGGCTGTAAAATAGTAAAAAAAAGGGCAGCGGACAGTCAAAAGAGGGCTGTCCACAAGGAGGAAAAAGAGGGTTGTAAAACAGTAAAAAAAGGGCAGCGAACAGTAAAAAGAGGGCTGTCCACAAGGAGGAAAAAGAGGGCTGTAAAACAGTAAAAAAAAAGGGCAGCGAACAGTCAAAAGAGGGCTGTCCACAAGGAGGAAAAAGAGGGCTGTCCAAAGCATGAAAAAAGGGGTGAAAACTAGGTAAAACGAGGGCTGTCCAAAGAGAAGAAAGAGGGCTGCAAAGCTGAGTGAAAAGAGGGCAGCGAAAAGTCAAAAGAGGGCTGTCCAAAAAGAAGAAAAGGAGTGGTAAAAAAGAATAAAATGGGGCAGCGATGAAGGAAATATAAGAAAGGGAAAAACCAAGCAAGGAGGAAAAGGCTAGCAAGCAAGAAAAACAAGGGGATCAAGGAGCAAAGAGAGAACTAGAAGAGGGAAGTTCAGTAACCAAGAAAGTATTTGAAATTATGGATGGAACCCAAGAGAAAGAGCTAGACTCCCAGCTTTCTTTTTGTGTTTTGAATAAGAAGATCTTTGTAGGTCCTGCAATGAAAGTGTTAGATTAAAAAGGTTGCTTGAGGCCTGGGATAGAAGCAGCTGAGCTCACACCCTTCTTCAACCTGTGAAGCCTGAAAACACACTACAACTCAACACAAAACGTGAGATCAAAATACATGCTAGTATGCTAAGAAAATTGAATCATGATCAACATTACGTATATACTGATTACTCATGTCCATCAAAATACTAATCTACTTCGCATAAACAATCAAGTTGAACTACAAATGATTGTTCTACTGTGCCAACAATGGCCCTCTTGAGCTAACAAATAAACAATTTAATCTCACATAAGCATTAAAGAAAATAGGGGTTAGAGACAATATCACCTCAACCAATTGCAAAAAACTACCACATCCAAGAGCTCATGGACCTCCAAAGTCTGATCTTTATTAACAAATTAAAGCAAATGCTTGATACAATTTCTCAGAGTAACTCTACTACAAAAGTCCATCATCAATAGAGCTGAAAGAGCCTCTTTTTAACAAATGAGAGTGCTAAAACCCTAAAACCAAAAAACCAACCCTAACCGGCTTAGCCACCTAACAAAGAGCCCAGACCTAGACTGGAGAACCGGGAGTGAGGGGAGGCCTCCACCCAAGCAAGGCGCCCCCACTCCAAACCTGTGCACTGAAAACAAGCCAAGGATGAGGCCACATGTGTGAGTCTGGATATAGGTAAGCTCATCCTTTAGGTCTGGCAGGAGCTTGAGCTAGGTTTGGCAAGCCCACTGATGGTGTAAGCTTCAGTTTTTACCTCGATCAAATCACCGGACCAATGAGAGCTCTCCATCTCATCTTTAGCTGGAGATGACATGTCTGATAACTGATAATAAATTAATTGCTCTCTTAATGATGACTGAAGCTGAGTTATGATAACTCCAATCATCATAAGTGTTCCATGAGATGCATTTAGCCTTTTATTTTATTAAATTTGGATTAATTTGGAGAGTTTTAGTTTTCTCCAAAATAATCATTTTTTTTAATAAAAATAATTTTTTTTACTAAAAATAATTTTTTACTCAAAACTGATTTTTTTGAGTAAAAAGGCTTTAT
>LPNX010880175.1:262597-287074 GCA_001517045.1 Pseudotsuga menziesii | reverse complement strand
CAAATAAAAAAGTGACTAGCCAATATTGGCTAGACAAGCAGATGGATCAACTGATACACTGGAATCAGACTTTGAACAAGTCTGTCAACCGGCGGCTCCTCAGGTGACCCAACTATGGTACAAAAAGTTGGATAACATCTGGCTCCAACTGCGGGACGTGTGCTCGATCTAGTCTCTTATGCAAGGAGAGCATACGAGAACCCCAGAATCTCTGGTTTCCATATCCTGTAAAAACATCTCAACTTGACAATAAAACCTTAGTAGCACAAGTTTTATGAAAAAGAGCTAATGATCCAAAAGTTGCTTTATTCAAAGAAAAAATTTCACTGAAAAATTTATTAATTTCTAAGTACATAAAGAAAATGCTACAGTAAATGCTCACTTTAAGGAGCCTATTTTCCTACTCTAAGCATGATACACAAAATGTTAGGTGTAATCATAAATCCAATGTAACCACCTAAACATTTTATTAATGTAAAAAGGTTTTTCCTTGTCTTTGGTTACCAGCCAAAGTAAGGACACAATTTCTAGAAAATGCAAACCTGCATGATGATTTAGAATGGGCGGGCTAGATGGGGAATCATAGGCATGAATAATGTCGTCAAACTTCTTCCCAAACTGGTAGGCGATTGCGTAGGTTGCTTCTACCCATGACTGGATAACGCTGATATACAAATCGAGATGATGCGGCAAGTCGACTACTCCATCATGCTGTTAATCAAGGCTTATCAAATAATAACTCATTGTATAAGCCCCAAGCTGCTCCAAAACATAAGGAGCATCTATATGTGAAGACAATGGTTGAGAAAAAACTTCAACTAGTTGTATCCCATCTGACTCTTCACCGCACTGCTTCTCCAAGTCCTTATTACAGATACTCAGATACAATTCTGACTGATCATAGGAAAACTCCAACTGCTCTTCTTTATAAGTCTCAAAATAACAACTCCTCGTGCTGGACACATCATAGATGAGATTCTCAAAAATATTTTCAAAAGTATCATAGGTTGGGTTTTTAATAAAAGTCCAATAGTCATCATCGCCATCTATGTCAGATATGAGAGATGCCTCATCACTGGTATCAAGTCCTTGGCTACACTCCTCATTCTGCTCAAAACAATCTTCTTCAAAAAGTTGGGTTTCAAAGATATCACATGGGACCCAACTTTCCAAATATTTGTCATCCGGTGGAGAGCATGGAGGACTCTCATCACATGAAACTTCTAAGATTGGATTTTCAATTAAAGTCTCGTAGTTGTCATCCATCTCAGAAGAAAGGGGTTCTTCCTCACTTGTATCAAATTCCTGGCTATATCCCTCCTCACGATCATAGTCATCTTCTTCAGAAAAAAGGTCACAAGTTAGTAAACCTTCCAAACTATCATCATTATGCTCATTAGTAGGATTAGTGCTAAAGTTTTCAGTGAGGTTATCCAATTGTTGACTAAAATCTTCGACTTGACACCGGGTTTCTGTGGTGACAGGATGGAGCTATCCAACTGCGTTAATGTACTCAGGCTCTCTTGAATACTGTTTTGCCTCTCTCCAACTTTCTCCAGAAATATCATGCATGTCATCTACATAGTTTATGTACTCAGGCTCGCTTGATGATGCTTTAGGACCACAACCCTTTAGAAAACCATGCTCCTGAATATAGCATGCATAATAGCAGGAAGATTCTTCATGAAGGTCTTCACATGCCCTACAAAATGGCGTGTAAGTTTCAACCACATTAGTGGCCTCTAGTTGATGAGGAGGCCTCTGCTCATGGTTGAGGTTCTTTCTCTGCCATGTTGGTTTTGCGGGGAAAGCTCTAGGAGGTGGCAGAGGTTGAGTTCTTTCCATTGTAATCACCCTATTTTGAATCTCCTTCAATTGTACTAAGTGTTTCTGTTCTGCTTCCTCCATATTTTTTTTCATCTCCCTTTTCATTTCAATCATTTGTTTTTCGTAGGCATCCTTCATAGCTGCTAAAGGATCCTTGTCTTTAGGTTCACTAATTTTCAAAGGAGTTGAAGACCTTGAATAACCCCGGAGGTTAGATTCACCAGATGACTGCATATTCTTATCAATTTTAATGGCCAAATTCTGAGCCTGAAGTAATGTGGTCGGCTCCTTGTCTCTAATCTGGTACTGGATCTTGCCACTTAATGCTTCAATGTAATAATCCAAAGTGGAAGCTACAGGAGGAGCATAAGTAGCAGAGATGGAATTTGATAACTCTGTGAACCTATCGTTGAATTCATCCATGGTTTCCGTATCAGACTTCTTTATGGTGGTCAAAGCTGCTACTAGATGTCTAGGCTCCTTTCTGCTACCAAACTTTCCAAGGAAAGCGGCTTTGAAGTCTGCTAAGGTGGTGAAAGAATTGTCCGGCAAATTATCGTACCAGTTGCCAGCCTTTCCATCCAAAGTTTAGGCAAACAAGGTCATGTAAACATCTTCATGCCTATCAGTACCCCTGACATGGGCACCACAGTGTCTGGTGAAATTCCTGATATGCTGCTCAGCAGAGAGGGAGGCATCAGTGCCATTATATGTCGTAAGCTTGTCGATAGCCTTGTCAGGGATATCATGATGATGACCTACTATCTGAGTAAAGTTGAGTTGAGTAAAAAACTCACCCATTGGATTAAGGAAACAGTTATTATTTTGCAAACTTTCTAAGTTTTCTGGAAATAAAAGATGGATGTCTGAAATAGACTTAAATCCAAGTTCTGCAAGGATCCTACGAGAAGATAGTTTGTTTAATCTCCTCCTTAAGACCTTTTCGGGGTCAGGGATGAAATCGACCAAACCTACAGAGTTTCTTCTAGTAGAATACCTTGAGGTGCTAACTGACAGTGGAGTTGCCAGGTGGACTTAAGTCTAATTTTAGAGAGTGATTGGACTAAAAATCTACCAAAAAAGGATAAAAAGGTAAAAAACTAAAAGAAACAAAGGTCGTCCAGGAACAAAAAGATTTGTCCCCGGCAACGGCACCAAAAGATGTTGTCCGCCGATTGCACACCAGCAGCAGAAATCTTTCGAAAGCTGTCTTCTCACTTAAGAAAGTGGGAGAGGTGTGACCTTGGGGGCAAGCACAGAGCTAGGTACTGTCACCTACTCTTAGCTCCTCCGTTTAGGCTAACTCCTAACGAAGCCAAGGGGGGTACTCCCTACAAAAGAGTTTCTATGGCTCTTAAGTTGTTAAAGTGTTTTGATTAGTTGCGGATGCGGATGGGTGTTGTTTAGGAGTTATTATGATTTAAAGTGTTTGTTTATTATGAATATGACACTAAATCAAAAGCAATCCACGTTGCTAACAAGAGATTATAAAGATAAGCAAAAATTCTAAACTTTAATAGTGCATTCAGAGAAAGAAATTATGATAAACCATAGACCATTGATCAAATAATATGATTATGCAAATTAAAAAGGACCAGTGCCTTATGGAGTCAATGAAGCTGAAATGCGCCAGAGAATTAAACACAAGTCTAGAAATCAAGCTAGTGAATGTTAGGTGATGTGAGTGCTCTTGGTAGGTTTTAAGGTTTTTATGTGTTCTTGATTAAGGTGTCAATGAAGGTTTATCAAAGCCGGGAGACTCTTCTAAGTTTCCTCCGTTTAAGACATGTCGGGCCCGCCCAGTATCCTAGGCTGATATTGTCAAGTGACCAGCTAGCCGAGAATCTAAGACAGCGGGAGGTTCCGATGCCTCTACTAGGAAGTACTTTGGGAGAATCCCTACAACGCCGATGCGTTGGTTACGGGGTGTTAAGTATTATTAGGTTACTCTTGCAGGGTTTAAAGATCCAGTGCCGTTTCTGGGTACTCCGATCTGAGATCGGTCAGAGCATACTCCGACAAGGAGGGAAGGAGTTAATTAATTAAAGGGGTGTGTGTTGCAAGTTTTATTAAATTAACTAATTAGGACTCTCCGACAGAGAGCGTTCTTGACCCTGTCTTATGACAGTGGTTCAAGAGACTTATCTAATCTAAGATGCCTAATGCAGGGATATGCAGTTCTATGAATGCTCTCCGATAGAGAGTGCTCGACTTGTGTTACTGCAAGTTTAAGAGTCTTACTTAATTTGTTAAACTTGAAAAAGACATGGAACATAAAAAATCTAACTACTCAAGAGTCTCTTTCAGGCTTTTTAGGGCCCTAATCGAGAAAGCAAGGGGGTAAGTATACAGTAAGAACTTATTCAATATTTAATCAAACAGTCAAATTAGTACTTTTACTTCATTTTCAAAACATAATGAATTAATCAAAACATGAACTACTTGATTATGATTATGCAACTTATCCTACCCTATCCTATCATTAGCAATTTAAACAAAAAATGAAAAGCATGACAATGAGACGATACAGGCTTCCCCCAAATGGGGGAAGAAGGGTGTGGGAGCCGTAATCCCACTCGCTTTTTTATTAATTTTTACAATTTTGATGGCTTTTATTTTTTGCCTTTGCCTTGGAAGAACATGGAGAGAAAGGGATAGAGAGAAGAGGGAAGATTTGTCTTTTTTGTTCTTGCTTGCTTCCTTAAGGCCCTTTGGGCTTTTCTCGATTCTTCCTGGAAATAAGAGCTTTAAACAATTCAAATGTTATGTATTACTCAAAAATTTAAAGACAAACTACAAACTAAATTCTCAAAACAGAGGGTAAAAACCAGCGGTGAAAGAAAAGGAAAGAGAGAGGAGAAAAACCAAGAAAAGGGAGAGAGAAAAGGTGAAAAAGAGGGCTGTCCAAAGGCAAAAAGAGGGCTGTAAAACAGTAAAAAAAAGGGCAGCGGACAGTCAAAAGAGGGCTGTCCACAAGGACGAAAAAGAGTGCTGTAAAACAGTAAAAAAAAGAGCAGCGAATAGTCAAAAGAGGGCTGTCCACAAGGAGGAAAAAGAGGGCTGTAAAACAGTAAAAAAAAAGGGCAGCGAACAGTCAAAAGAGGGCTGTCCACAAGGAGGAAAAAGAGGGCTGTAAAACAGTAAAAAAAAAGGGCAGCGAACAGTCAAAAGAGGGCTGTCCACAAGGAGGAAAAAGAGGGCTGTCCAAAGCATTAAAAAGGGGGTGAAAACTAGGTAAAATGAGGGCTGTCCAAAGAGAAGAAAGAGGGCTACAAAGCTGAGTGAAAAGAGGGCAGCGAAAAGTCAAAAGAGTGCTGTCCAAAAAGAAGAAAATGAGTGGTAAAAAAGAATAAAATGGGGCAGCGATGAAGGAAATATAAGAAAGGGAAAAACCAAGCAAGGAGGAAAATGCTAGCAAGCAAGAAAAACAAGGGGATCAAGGAGCAAAGAGAGAACTAGAAGAGGGAAGTTTAGTAACCAAGAAAGTATTTGAAATTATGGATGGAACCCAAGAGAAAGAGCTAGACTCCCAGCTTTCTTTTTGTGTTTTGAAGAAGAAGATCTTTGTAGGTCCTGCAATGGAAGTGTTAGATTAAAAAGGTTGCTTGAAGCCTGGGATAGAAGCAGCTGAGCTCACACCCTTCTTCAACCTGTGAAGCCTGAAAACACACTACAACTCAACACAAAACGTGAGATCAAAACACATGCTAGTATGCTAAGAAAATTGAATCATGATCAACATTACGTATATACTGATTACTCATGTCCATCAAAATACTAATCTACTTCGCATAAACAATCAAGTTGAACTACAAATGATTGTTCTACTGTGCCAACAATGGCCCTCTTGAGCTAACAAATAAACAATTTAATCTCACATAAGCATTAAAGAAAATAGGGGTTAGAGACAATATCACCTCAACCAATTGCAAAAAACTACCACATCCAAGAGCTCATCGACCTCCAAAGTCTGGTTTTTATTAACAAATTAAAGCAAATGCTTGATACAATTTCTCAGAGTAACTCTACTACAAATGTCCATCCTCAATAGAGCTGAAAGAGCCTCTTTTTAACAAATGAGAGAGTGTTAAAACCCTAAAACCAAAAAACCAACCCTAACCAGCTGAGCCACCTAACAAAGAGCCTAGACCTAAACTGGAGAACTGGGAGTGAGGGGAGGCCTCCACCCAGGCAAGGCGCCCCCACTCCAAACCTGTGCACTGAAAACAAGCCAAGGATGAGGCCACATGTGTGAGTCTGGATGTAGGTAAGCTCATCCTTTAGGTCTGGCAGGAGCCTGAGCTAGGTTTGGGAAGCCCACTGATGGTGTAAGCTTCAGTCTTTACCTCGATCAAATCACCGGACCAATGAGAGCTCTCCATCTCATCTTTAGCTGGAGATGACATGTCTGATAACTGATAATAAATTAATTGCTCTCTTAATGATGACTGAAGTTGAGTTATGATAACTCCAATCATCATAAGTGTTCCATGAGATGTCATTTAGCCTTTTATTTTATTAAATTTGGATTAATTTGGAGAGTTTTAGTTTTCTCCAAAATAATCATTTTTTTTAATAAAAATCATTTTTTAATAAAAATAATTTTTTTACTAAAAATCATTTTTTACTCAAAACTGACTTTTTTGAGTAAAAAGACATTGTGTGTTCGATTGCTGATCTGAAAGTTGGTTCTGACTGGCTGGCTGATCAAAAATGATTTTTGGCTTAAGGTTAGAGCCTTCAATCACTGAATTCTTAGTCCGGATCATGAACGGATTTTTCCATTTAATTTATGGGAGAATTAACCCAAAAAACTCAGGAAAATTAATTAAAAATTAAAAAATAAATTTTCACTGTTCGAAAAAGATTTTTTCGAAATTTTTTTATGTGTCCAGAATCCAGATGACTTAGGACATGACCATGATCTATCTAAATAATGTCTAGTATGCTTATAACACTCAGTTGGGCTCTAATAAACCCCCAAGGCCCAAAATTCAACATCGGGCATTCTAGCTTTGGAGGAAGCGGGAGAAAACCTCGTCAATTATACTCGGCTGAAGGCAAAGCATAATTGTCGGGGGCAAAAAACTCCCTGGAATACCCTATTTGCGATTCTACGTCTTAGGAGACCGAACCACTAAAAAATATCCTACTAGCACATTTTATTACAAACCCCGTGGGGCCATGGTCAAAATTATTCAAATAAAAAAGTGACTAGCCAATATTGGCTAGACAAGCAGATGGATCAACTGATACACTGGAATCAGACTTTGAACAAGTCTGTCAACCGGCGGCTCCTTAGGTAACCCAACTATGGTACAAAAAGTTGGATAACAGATCCATGGCCTCATAAATAAACCCCATTGTTGCTTTATCACCATCCACCATTCTCAGGACTTTCACAAGAGGCTGGCTAAAAAGTACGATCTCCTTTGCCTTTTTCCAAAATGCTTTCTCATAGACTTTATTAACAATGTTGTTATGATATATACAGTAGCCGAGCTACCATATTCTATTTTTCAGATTCCTTTACACTTTTTTCATCTAGTTCCCTTACGTATGAGATGCTGAGCTGAGCATCTATGATGGATCACTATTTGATGATGGACTATAGTACTTTCCCATGCCAGGACCGAGTCTCAGGACACTCAGATTTGAGGACTGATGTAGTCATTTAGCCATTTACATAGCAGTCAGTAGTGCCCAGAGTTGCAACAGTAGTTTCTCATTGGACAGATGTTGGTTTAGATTGATTATTTACATGTATATGACTCAGCAAAGATTATATTGTGTTATGGTTATTATTGCTTTTATACTCATTCTTGTGACATGTCTTAGCATCTAGTGTCATGATCTGGCGGTCATATAAATATGTGGACCTGGTTGTATTGATATTATGTATGTATGTCCCTACTTAGACTCGGAAGTTCTTGACCCATACTCATTGGTTTTACCCTCCTTAAGGAGAATAGAGGTGATCATTGCCACCATACTTTGGCTTGCTAGTGTTGGTTTCATCGTTAACCATCCACACCCATCCATTACCTTCTAGTTATGTTTCTAACCCGACCTACTACTTGACTTGTGGCATGGAGGACCTTTCCCCACTATAGCGTTTTTGTTGGACAAGCTTCCCTGTTTATTTGTGTCTCGGCTTTGAGTTGCCTAGGTTGTGTTGGTTAAACTAGAAACAAATAGCGCTGCCATCAATGTATATGGAAATGAAATGAATATCTTGTAAAAAGGCCCATTCATGAAAAGTAGTGTTTTTGAACATACATGAATGCAAGGCAAGCCTAATGAAATTGGCTTTGAAGTGTAAATATGAAATGTGAAATGTAAAACCCATGTAACAAGTGTTTTAAACACGCATGGAGCATGAAGCCTTAATAAATAAAAATTTGTGCAACAAATGCATGGATCAAGGCTATGGAAACTCGAAGGCCTAAAAAGCAATGGTTCTTAAAAGTTATATCTAAAGATTGCTGGGCCTCACTTGTATTTGATATGGACTGTGAGCATTTGTCAAGGTGAATAAACACCTCTGAACGTAACTTACCCATTTGTGAGACACTGCCATCCCCTGTGTTATTGCTTGTCTAGCATATGCTAAAGTGAGTATCCCCTTTCCATGTCCAATGTGTCACAATGTCAAGTTGGTAGTCACCCTTTAGCCTAGCCTTTTTATTTTTAGCCTTCACCCTTCACTAGCAAATTGATTACAACTATAAAGTGGGTATGGTCTTGAAATAATTAATTATAATTAATTAACTAGCAAATTGATTACAACTATAAAGTGAGTATGGTCTTGAAATAATTAATTAATTATAAAGTGAGTTTTGTTAATTAATTATAAACTCTATATATTTGGTTGGTAAATCGCCAGTGAAATGATTACTACTTGTTATAATTGTTATTTGAATGATTTGTAGAGCTTGTCTTAACCTCTAAACACTTGAAGTAGATTGATGTTAGCCTGGGTCATATTATTGATTTTTTGATCATTTACAAATTATTATTTTATTTGTTTGGGCATATTAGATATTGTACCTGATCATGCAGAGATCTGTAGGGTCTATGAGTATCCACCTTAGATGGATTTGGGCTCCCTGAGGCCAATGAGACAATTTGTTTTTAGTTTCGGGTAGTTACAGTGATGATTTGTCTCAGTATACCATTCCGATGCAGTTTTGCCATGTTTAATGGCCTGTCAGAGTGGAAGGGTGATTTGATTGGTTCACCTAGGGTGCTGTATGAGGAGGGGGTGGTCCAACCACTTGTTTTTACCATTTTACCCCCCCCCCCCCCCAAGAGAGCTTGGCGGGCTCAGTTTGACAACGCAGGCACTCTAAATGGCAGTTTAGGTAGTGTCATAGTTCCCAAGGCAGATTAAATGGTGAAAATGGATATTGAGGAATTCGATTTGGGCTACTGAGGCAAGGAAATGGCATGGGATGAGTTTTGATGATGAGTGTGATGTCTTCTGCCTCTTCTCTAGCAGTTTCAACATTCAGATGGACCCACACCCATCTCTTCAGCATATTTTATGATTTTCTGGAGCTTTTGGAGGCTCATGGTTTTTCGAGAGAGGCACTATTTTGCACTTATTATTATATTTTTATTTATATTGTGCCATGAAGACACACTAGGGGTGTTAATTAACACCCCTTGGACCCAGCATAAGCTTTATTCATTTTTATTTTGTGGGATCCCCTCTCTTAGGGCGATTTGGTCCATTGATGTATTATATTATTTTATTGATCGATGTACTTTATGTTGAGCTCATTTCAACCATTGATTATAATATTTTGTTCTTTTAATCTTAGCCATCCATTTGAAAGGTGGTTAGGATTTTGGTTTCTCTCATTCCTATTTAAAGGAGAGAGCTTCTCATTGTAAAGGGGTCTTTGGCTCTTGGAATCTTGATAATAGAAAAACTCTCTTGTGCAAATTCTTGGGTCTCCTTTGCATCTGGCGTTCTTCGATGGTGGTTGGAAAGTCTATTGCTTCCTAGCATTTGGGTATTTGTGGTGAGATCTATATTTTTCGTGGAAACTTTGTTTTGTCTACAGGAGGGCGACTTCACTTGGGCGTTTTTGCAGGGCTTCCTCAACTCGCTTGTATCAGGGGGTTATCATTAGTATCATTGTGATCTATGGTTTAATCTTGCTATTTTTCTGTAGCATTTGTCCATTTCTCTTGATGCATCAAATATGATATGGTTGACGTTTGTTGTGCAGGAGGGAGGGCGCATTGGCTTCCTTGGGCAAATCGATTTGCATAGAGCCTTCATCCAAATCTTCTCAAATTGATCGGGACGGCATAGATCATCATCATCAAGGCATCTACAAGGTTATCCAGGTAAGATCCACAGGTTAGTTCTTCTTTTCTTGGTTCCAATCCATTGACACCTTTATTTTATTTTCAAAACCCTAATTTAAGTTAATCGGAAAATTCTATGGATCAAACCGCTTGATCTTTTGGCAAACCATTTCTGGGTATTGTAGATCGGGTCAAACCCTAAGTGGGTCCTCCTAGGCGTTAGGCTTAGGTGACTCCATTGGCCCAAATCCCAAGGCACTGATCTCTTAACCCTAGTGCAACCCTCATTTGGCCAATTTTTCTTTCGTTTTGATCCTATCCCTGAGGCTTGGGTACTTTGATACTGTCATCCCTTTCGTCAAGTCCATCCATCGGTACTAGATAGCCCCGATCTTGTCCTTAACATCCCTGCATTGGACATGGTTCCCAAGGCAGTGGATTTTTCTATCATTTGCTAGTACCTTTGATTCTGGATCTAGTAGTAAGACTCATAAGTCACTTGAATTTCAACCTTGGATCAATATCACACCTCATAAACCTCTTGATCCAAACCATAACTCACCTTGTTACTTCATCCATAGATCTAGGGTTTACTTCACCTTACATCTTACGTACTTCAACTTCCATTGATCTGATCTGGTGTCTTGGTCTGATCTCTCCCGTCGGGAGTAGCTCTGGGTCTCCCCCATTGTTGTCTTGGGCTAAGACAACATCAAGTGAAGATTGCCTCGATTTGTGTGACAACCATCCATTTGGGAGTTGTTGAGGCTATCTTGGTTTCATCTCTTTGGTTGCCCATCCCTCTACCATCCATCTTGGATCCATCTCATAGGGGCAACTACAAGTCTAGAGATAACAAATGTCTTTTCCATCATCCTTCTTGCTCCATTGAGATGCATTCCACTCATCACAAGAGAACATCTTCCTCAAGTTGGCCTTTTGCTCAGTCAAGGACTGCAATGTAACGAAATTTGTTGCAAATCTTGTGATAGCTGGACTGACAAAGCTCTTTTCCACCAGTGCATTTTTCTCGTAAGGGTCAAAACCCATGAGTGGTTGTAAATGTATCTTGTGATAGATTTTGCTTGTTCCACACACTTTTTCACCCACTCAATTTTCCCAATATCCTCAAGCATGAGGTCCAAACAATGGGCTGCACATGGAGTCCACCAAATGGTGGGATGTTTGTCCTCTAACAACTTTCCAGCCGCAACATAGTTGGAGGCATTGTCTGTGATAACCTGCGCTACATTTTCAACCCCCACCTCCTCAACTACGTCATCCAAAAGATGAAATAGTAAATGTGCATCCTTCACTTGATTAAATGCATCCACTGATCTAAGGAACATAGTCCCTTTTGGGCAAGCAACTAGGAAGTTAAGAATGGTGCGACCTCTTGCATCAGTCCATCCATCAGACATGATTGTGCACCCTGTTTTAGTCCATGAGTTTTTGAATTCTATGAGGTATTCTTGTACCCTTTCCACTTCATTTTTCAAAAGTGTCCCCCTAATATCCTCATAGGCAGGGCCCTTGAAGCCTGGACCACATGAAGCTATAGCATCCAACATAGGTTGAGAATATATCGACCTTGAAGCATTGAAAGGTATGTTTGCATCATACCACCATCTAGCAATGCATTCCCAAGCAACCTCCTTTTCCACCTTCGTCCATTTGGCATCAATGGTGGGCTGAGCACCAGGGGTTGTGCGGGCTTGACAGAAAGACTCAAGGCTACCACAAGGTTTTTTAAATTGGGATGTACTACTACCAACACCACCAACTACAACATTTTCTTCCTTAGGAATGGTATAAAGATCATGGGCAGGGTTGGGAAAACTAGAGGATTCTTCAAAACTAGGATTTCTCTCAAGAAAATCAGAGCTACAACCTCTCCCTATCTTTCTTTGCACCCTCTTGTTTTTGGATTTTTCAGCTTGGTAAGATTCAAGAAGACCAAGCATCTCAACTCTCAAGTCATCAGAGACTTTGAGGCATGGTTTTACATTCCCCCTTGTACCGGCTAAGTGTTGTTTCAGCCTATTTATACCTACCCCCCAACCTCCTTCTGACAGTAGTTACACACAATTTTTCCCTCAACTAATTGACAATGTACCCATGCAACATCTTTTCTATCTTTCGGAGCCATGGCAAGCAATATAACTCTGCAAATTAAAACCCTATTTTTTTAAATTCTATGAAAAAAAACAACGCTATCAAAGTCTAAAGAGACTATTCAATACAAAATTAAATGAATACAGTGCACATTTTAGTATTCGAAAACACTCGGNAAAAAAAAAAAAAAAAAAAAAAAAAAAAAAAAAAAAAAAAAAAAAAACGTTTTTCTGAGCCTCTGTACGGATCGATCGACGGACCGGTTTTGGACTGGTTTGATACCGAACCGTGCGGTTTGTGGACCAACCTTGCTGGTTCAGTATCGAACCGACCCAAATCGGTCCAAGGGTCCGGTTCGGACTGAAAACCCACCAAAATCGGGTTGACAGGCTGATTTTGCTGGTTGCGGTCCAGTTCTGGTAACTTTGATCAAGATCAGGTACCATTATATTAGAGATATGGTACAGAAGGGAGCAGTTAAGCTCCAGTATATTGCGATAGACATACAGATAACCGATGTGTTGACCAAGCCTCTGTCGAGAGTGAAGTTTGAGTACTGTCAAGGACAAGCTTGATGTGATGCAGAGAGATGTCCCTTGTAAGAGGGAGGGATGAGTCCGATATACGATTTAAGGGGTAGTAGTTGGATAGTGTGGTAGCAGCAGGTGGTCATCTACGGGCATGTATTACTAGACTCTGTGAAGACTAGTGAGAGTGACCAACTCATGATGACTGGAGAGCGTGACCATACTCTTGATGACGAGAGAGCATGACCATACTTTATATGTGTATCCAATTAGAGCTAGTATTTATGTGTGAACTGGGAGAGTGACCAACTCATGATGGCTAGAGAGCATGATGTCTGGAGAGTGTGACCATACTGTTGATGTCTGGAGAGCGTGACCATACTTCGTATGTGTATCCAGTCGAGTTGCATATCCAGTTAGAGTTAGTGTGAACTGGAGAGCATGACCAACTCATGAGGATTGGAGAGTGTGACCATACTCACGAAGGTTGGAGATAGTGACCATACTTGTGAGGACCGGAGAGCGTGACCATACTCACGAGGGTTGGAGAGAGTGACCATACTTGCGAGGACTGGAGAGCGTGACCATACTTAGTATGTGTATCCAGTTAAGTATGCATATCACCGAGTATGTGTATCCAGTCATGTATGTGTATCCAATCGAGTATGTGTATCAATTCGAGTTGTGTATCTAGTTGGAGGTGTGATTAGATGAAGTCCCGTAAGGACGTAATGGGTGCTCCTAGCTCGTTGATGTGTTGCTACTTTGATGCCCCTAGATGTATCATCGTGACTGATGCATGATTGAGATGATGGCTTGTTCGTAGAGAACTTCTAGTGATGTAGAGATTCAAGAGATGTCACAAGTCAATGGTCAGAGTACAGAGTTGCAGCAACAATGATGATGATCACGTCAGAAGAGTACCTTCCTTGCTATGAGGGAGTGTTGAAGATTATGTAACTTTGGAAGATATTCTTGTTGTACTTCCTTCGAGAAATATTCATATTGTAATTGATAATGTAGAAACCCTAAAAGAACAAATGTAAATACTACTTGTAAAGTTGGCTCAGAAGAATCCAAAAGAAATATTAAATATGCATTTTTTAATGTCTACTAAGTGAAGTCGGCCTAGTCAGTTAGAGAGGTTGGCGCCATAAGGAAAAGTCACCCTAAAGATAAGTATAACTAGGGGGGCACACTTCTCATTTGGGACACACTCACTCTAGAAGTTTGCTAGAGAGAGAGAACAAGTTTGCTAGAGGAAGAAGAGAAGCTGCTTGGTGAAGATATCTTATCTTTGGGTTTTCTTATCTTGGTTATTCTTGGGATCTTTGTGTGAAAGAGCCTTAGCTCTTTGTTGTACTGAATCAATATTGTACTTGCTGACAAATCTATACTGAAGAAGTTTGCTGGGTTTTCTTCCCTTGGAAGTGTTTCCCAGAGGAGAAATCTTTGTGTCTTTTGTTTGCCGTGCTTGTCTATCTTTCAGTGATCCTATTGCTTATTATTATTGTGATATAGCAGAAATTGTTTAAAGATCTAACATAACTACTATTCAAGTGAAAATTCTAACACACACAAGAACCCAAAACAACACCTTGAGACCACTCATTTAGAGACTCAAAGGATGAAGAAAAAGAAGATGAGGAAATGGAAGATGTGGACAACATAGAGTCAGGGCCTCAACATGCCATGGTGGCATGGCCATCAATGACCTCACTAAATCTATCAAACCCACATTGGTTCATGCATCTGCAATGGCAAATATAGAGGCACTCATGTAGAGTTCAGGGTATGTGTAGGTGATACTGCAGAAGGTCCAGGTAAATTATGACATTATGCAGTTCATCACATTGGATTCCCAAGAGAGGATTGACAACGTGGTGTTGTGGTGCCACTGCTAGAGAAGAAGGGATGGGAAATGTGCACATCCAAGCATAGACTTCGGTTCAAAATGCTTGTTGGCTAGCACAAATAATCCCTTTGGCAGGTCTACATTCAATGGTCAAACTTAAGAATAGGAATCTTCTCCATTAGCAGCTGATTTATGTGGTACCCTCCTTGGTTTGCCTGATTGCCTTGGTTGTCTCCTCTTCCATTACAGCTCCCGCAAAAGGGTATGGGCTCTTGTCAAAACCATCTTTTTCACTACTTTCATTTCCTGTTCCCTTCTGTCCAATATCAGAGTTTGCAGGGCTTGATTAATATGCTTCATACTGTTGTTTAAATTCTCAAGAGAGTACTTTGGACTTCTTCCACTGATAATGCAATTTCTGATTTCAGGCTATCTTCTCCATGAGTTACCGAGTATGAAGCCATGCTGGATGTCAGTCCACGAGGCGAAGAAATTGGCTCTGTCCAGGAGGCCAAGAAAGTGGTTCTGAGACCACTGTTATGTTCCAAACCTCTCTCTCTCTCTTTCTATATATATATATATATTAAAGAAAAAACCCTGAAAACTTTAAAACGCTAACAGCAGCAAAACAGTAACAAAACAGCAGAAATGATTGTCCCAGCAGCAGTGGATTCATTACTAACAACAGAGAATTCAATGCTTTACCAACAATATCATTGGTAGCAGATTCAAAAGCAATAATAACAGGTGAGAAACAGAGCAATGGCTAGTAACAACAAATGAATGCTCCCAAAAACCATGACTTCTAGTTGCCCTCCTTCAATTTTAGGGTCTTGTCAGATCATCTTCTTCACTAATTCCATTCCTTGTTCCCTTCTGTCCAATATCAGCGTTTGCAGGGCTTGATTTATATGCTCCATACTGTTGTTTAAATTCTCCAAGGCTGGTCTTTCGACTTCTTCCACCAATGATGCAATTTCTGATTTCAGGCCATCTTTTCCATGAATTACTGAGTATGAAGCCATGCTGGATGTCTGTCCATGAGGACAAGAAAGTGGCTTAGATAACATTATTATGTTCCAAACCTGGAATCTGATCTCTCTCTCTCTCTCTCTCTCATTATGTATATATATATGCACGCAGGTGCGTGCCTGTGTGTGTATGTATGTGTATAATATTTAACAGCAGCAATGATTGTACCGGCAGTGGTGGATTAACCACTAACAACAGAGAATTCAATGCCTTCCCAACAACATCTTTCACAGAAGATTCAAAAGTAATAATAGCAGGTGACAAACATAGCAATTCCTACTAACTGTAAATTTTTGAGCTTAATTCAGGATACAGTAAACTTTAGATTTTCTTTTATATAAATGTGCAGATCTGAGAACTTTTATCATCAAGAGCGCGGAAACTGAAAACTGTAGAGCAGTAGTAGACAGTGCACAAGATAGTGAGTGAGTCACACAAAGACACAGGAAATCACCCTGGGGAAGCCCAAAGCAGGAGAAAACCCCGGCAAACAATCTTTCTTATTTGCAAAGATAATAGAGTTGGAAGTACAATATAAACTCAGCCACATAGGCTTACATTTAAGAGAGAAGATGCTGGTCAAATCTAGCAGAATGCTAGCATACATTCTGAGGAAGTGCCTTGAGCTGAAATCTCTTCACAAAATTATTTGCAGCAGCAAATACACCAGCAGCAATAGAGAGAGCGAACAGTAAAAAAAAGATTAGTCCTTTGATCAACCTTTAAATGAGTAGAAACAATGTGTACAATAGAATGGCGCTAAGGAGACTTCGCTTTGGAGTTATCCTTGCATGATTTGGTTAACTCGCCATCACTTGTCTTCAACTTGACTTCATAACTCGCTTTGTTGACAACTCAACTTGCTTTAATGACAACTCACACTTGCATCTTGACTTGACTTGTAACTTCGACTTGGCTTTCATTACAACTCCAGTTGATATTGATGACAACTCAACTTGACTTTGAACTTATCTTAGTAACTCGACTTCACATTGATGATAACTCAAGCTAGCAACTCGACATGACAACTAGACTTTATCTTTGCATGATATCTCGACTTTACACAACTTGACTTGACGTTTGCATGTTATCTCGACTTTATACAACTCAACTTAACAGGATAACTTGACTTTTAGCGGCTTGACTTAATAATTCTGTTTGCATTAATAACTCGATTTTACATTAGCAATTTAACTTTGCTTTAGTTCGACTATTCTTCTCTCTTCCAGCATTCACGTGTGCCATTGTACTAGCTCTTCTCAAATTCATCATTTGCATAATTAGAAAGATTGTTTGACTTGATCTTCAGGAGATCATTACACATCAATCTAGCTCACAGGACTTGTACATTCATCCTATCTATTGCTAGATTTGCCTTGGCTTTTACATTAAACTTCCTAGGCTAACCTTGACTGTTGCACATGGCTCACAAGGTTTCTGTCCTGACTTTTGTCCTGGCTCACAAGGTTTCTGTCCTGACTTTTGTCCTGGCTCACAAGGCTTGTACATGTGCCTTGACTGTTGCGATGACTTCACAAGACTCATTTCTGTCAGCATCTCTTTCGTCTTGACTTTTGCCTTGGCTCACAAGGCTTGTTCATTTGCCTTGACTCTTGCCATGACTCACAAGACTGTTTAGTCTCCAAATCTCCCTGGCTAGCCTCAGGGTGCACTTAAGACCTCTCATTGGAGAATGCTTTCTGATGCTGCTATTTTCAACACTCCCTCTCAGGGAGGGAGGCATTCTCTGCAACTCCAAGCTTGCCTCTAAAGTGCACAAACTTTGTCAATGGCAATGGCTTGGTTAGGACATCTGCTGCCTGTTCATCTGTTGCAATGTACTTAAACTTGATCACTTTTCTTTGTACCATATCCCTGATATAATGGTAATTCAGATCTATATGCTTTGATCTGTCATGAAATACTGGATTTTCTGCGAGCTTTATACAACTTTGGTTATCGGTGTATAACTGTAGTTTCAAGCTTTTCACCAAATAACCCAGAAACAAGTTTTCTGAGCAACATTGCTTCTCTGCTGGAATTGCTAGCTGCAATATATTCAGCTTCTGCTGTGCTCTGAGCAATAGATCCCTGTTTCCGGCTAGACTTGGAGATAATGGTTGATCCTAAACTAAAGCAGTATCCAGAGGTACTCTTTCTGTGTACTGGGCTCCTAGCCCAATCTGAATCTGCATAACCATGCAGCATCACACCACCATTGGATGTATATCTGAGACGATAAGCAATAGTACCCCGGAGATATCTCAAGATGTGCTTACCTGCCATCCAGTTCCTTTCTCTTGGCTCAGCCATAAATTGGCTCAATGCACTGACTGCAAACTGCATGTCAGGTCTAGTATGAGTCAGGTACATTAAAGACCCAACAAGCTGCCTGTACATGGTGGGGTCCACCAAATCTGATCCTGTATCTGAGTCTTGCAGCTTCTTTAGACAAAATACCATAGGATTTGTCATACTCCTGCAATTCAACATGCCAAACCTTTTCAATATATCTACTGCATATTTTCCTTGAGATAAGAAGATCTCGTTTGGTCTCTGCCAGACTTCTAAATCCAGGATATAATGCATCAGCCCCAGATCTTTCATTGTGAACTCAGAGATGAGCTCCCTCTTGCACCAGGATATCTGACTTTCTTCTCCTGTGAGGAAAATGTATCCACATACAAAACTAAAATCAGAGGCTGATTTTCAACTACTTTAAAGTAGAGGTTCGGATGAGCAGTCCTTTTACTAAACCCCAAGCTTTTCAGAAAGCCGTTAATCTTGTCATAGACTCTGGGTGCTTGCTTAAGACTGTATAAGGCCTTGTTTAACTTACACACATGAGATTCCTTGCTATGCACTACAAAGCCATCGGGTTGTTCTACATAGACTTCCTGCTCCACTTCACCATTTAGGAAGGCAGTCTTTACATCCATTTGATGCAATTTCCAACCATCTACAGAAGCAAGAGAAATAACTGTATGGATGGTAGTATACCTAGCTACTGGTGCAAATTTTTTATCATAATCTATACCTTCTTTTTGTGAGAAGCCTCTGGCTACAAATCTTGCTTTATATTTTTCAGTGCTTCCATGTAATATCCCAAATACTGATGTTCTCTAATGTTCTATGATAGTGCTGACTTGCACACTCAATCTCATACAAATTTGCAAAATAACTGTGCATGCAAACTCGCCATGCAAAAATGACCTAAAATATAGCTGAATTAGGGTTAGGATTTTGCAGAGAGAAATTAACATTTACCACTGATATTTTGGCTGATAATGACTCCAGAGATAGCTGCATGCATAAGGATCCAGATGGGTGGTCTAATAATGCTCTTTTCCTCTGGTGTTACCGCCCTGCAGTACCGTAAAAACCCTCCAGACTGAAGGTGACGTTTTTGTAGGAGAGGAGGTCTGTTTGGGCTGAAACTTTCTGAGCTTGTTCGTCTGTTGATGCCGAAGAGATGGCCTAGCACATGCGGAGGTTTGGCTGCCTCTAAGTGCCCTAGCGAATCGATTAGCAGTTCTGCTGCTCACACCCCAACTGATCTGTTTGACTGATAGCTGCTCCAGGTGAGCAAACTGATGGTTGATAATCACTGCATATTATAGGATAGGCTTGCTGAGAAAGAGGAAGCTGACATGCGGAGGAAAGACTGGGTTTTGTGGTCCCAGCGAATCCTTCTGTGTTTTCCTTGCTACTTCCGGCTGCAAAACATGGATCTGCTAATAACCCTTCGGAATGTGTTGGATCTCCGAATACTGTAGTATATGATGGATGCAATGGATAAATCTGGATGGTCTATCCCAATGAGAGACTAGGGCAGATATCTCACTGCCGAACCCTCGCTAGCTGAAGACATCGTCTCCAACCCCAACTGTCGCGGCTGCACGCTGTGCTGTTGCTCGAAACTCCAAAATCAATCAACAATAACAATAGCTGTTTTCTTTGGTCCAATAACCCTTAAATAGATTAGCATGTACTTTTAGGGTTTGCATGTTACTTTTAGGGTTTACGCTTCACTTTTGCATGCATACAATTCTAATTTAATGTTGACTTTAACACTAAAATAAGGCCTGCATGCTCCGCATGCTTTATGATATGAACTCTTATGGCCTTCTTATTACACTGATGACTTAATAATACTGAATTGATGTACCTTTCTGCTCCTAGTGCTATTAGTCCTCAGTTATTCCCTTTTTATAAAACGGAACATTACATTCCATCAGCTGCATGTTTTATCTTGTACAAGTTTACAACCATTTGGATGAATCAACTGACTTATCTTTAGGCCTGGGAACTATGTCCCATACGCTGTTCTTCATGATGGACTTATACTCATCCACCATGGCATCTTTACAAACCTGCAACTTGTTAGCTTCTTCAAATACAAAAGGTTCTGCATCACTAATGTTACTTACCAAGGCAACATAACCTGCATACCTTTGAGGCCTTTTGCTTTCTCTGAAGGTTCCTGAAGGAGCAACATGTCTCTCTTCTTCATGCAGAGTTTCTTTAAACCAAGCAGTTCTTCTTCTGACAGGAGGTTCTTCCAGAGACCTCTCCAACTTCTTAGTAGGTTCTAGCTGAATATCTTGATCCATTGGATCATCATGACTTTCCTCCCTCTGAAAGTCAGAACTGGAAGTTTCAGCTGAAGGAGAGTCTGGCTCTTCTGTTTCATCATCAATTTGGAGCTCTTTATAGCGCTTGAAAACAACTTCCTGATGAAAGGTTACATCTCGTCTGACTTTGATCTCCCTCTGTCCTGGGATATATATCCTGTAAGCCTTAGAAGACTCACTATATCCTACAAATATCCCTTTCTTCCCTGAGGGTTTCATCTTAGTTCTTTTCTCCTTAGGCATGTGACTGTATACTGGACAACTGAAGACCCTCAAGTGTCCTACTTCTGGTTTCTTACCAGTGAAGGTTTCTTCAGGTGTTTTATCCTTTAGGATTGCATGCGGACATCTATTCTGAATATAGACTGCTGTACCTGTTGCTTCTACCCAAAGAGAGTGGGGCAGATCTTGGTCAAACATCATAGCTTTTGCAGCTTCACATATGGTCCTGTTTTTCCTTTCAGCAACGCCATTTTGCTGGGGATTATAGGGGATTGTCAACTGTCTTTTAATTCCAGCTTCTTTGCAAAAGCCGTCTAACTCATGGGATTTTTATTCCCCTCCATTATCTGTTCTTAGGATCTGAATGTGCTTCCCTGTCTGGTTTTCTACCAATGTTTTGAATTCTTGAAACTTAGCAAAAGCTTCACTTTTTACTTTCAGAAACTAAATCCAACACTTTCTAGAAAGATCATCAATAAATATAACATAATACAGATAGCCATTCAAAGAAGGAGATGACATTGGTCCACAAATATTAGAATGAATAAGTTCTAGAAGTTCTTCAGATCTACTGTTAATATGTGGAAAGGACTTCTTTGTATTTTTCCCAAGTAAACAACCTTTGCATACTTCATTGTTATCAGAAGAAATAAGAGGCATACTGCTTACCATTGATTGAAGTCCTGGAAGTGCCTTGAAGTGCAAGTGGCTGAATCATCTATGGCACAGTTCGCTGGAGTTGACTGTGTTATGATTAAGTGCACGAGCAGCATGATTTGTGACTTTGTAGAGACCTCATTCTCGTATCCCAATGACTTCTGCTGAACTGATCTGACCATCTTTTGGCCAGAGAACTGCTTTTTCATCTATGAACGCCACCTTGTAACCTTATCTTCAAGTGCTGATACTGACAACAGGTTCTTCTTTAATACAGGAACATACAGGATCTCATCAACGTGAATGATGGATCCAGACTCTAGCTGAAGAGAGGTAGAACCGATTCCTTTGATCTCATGGCATGGCCCATGGGTTATCTCCAAACTATACCTGAACTGAATAGGTCTTCCTGAAATCTAAGAGGATATTTTTGTATCCTGTCATATGCTTTGATGCCCCACTATCAACCAGCCAAGAGTACCGGTTAGTAGTCAAGTGCCCAGAGAGAGCAGACACCAAGTAATATTCCTTTCTGTTCTTAACTTCTTATGTTTCTTAGGAGAATCACTTGTCTTCTTTCTGGATTCTTCTTCTTCTGCAGTGGAAGCATGATGCTTCGCTTTATAGTAGTCTTTCTTCTTAGATCTGCAATCTTTAGCAAAGTGTCCCATCTTATTACAGTTAAAATACTTTACTTTAGAAATATCAAAACCCCTTCCTTTAAAGGCTCCTTTGAACTTAGCCATATGAGAACTCTTATGAAAGTTCTTCTGAGAGGAAGATTTCTTTCCTCTCCTGGTCTTTGCAGACAAAGCAACATTCTCTTCATTTGATGGACCACTCCTGGTGGTCATGCGACTTTCCTGGAGGCAATCATGCCATAAACGTTCAAAGCTCGGCTGAGTCGCCCTGCCATTAACACTTGCTAGAAATGTATCCCAAGAAGGTGGAATGCATCAAAGATGGCTTGGACAAGATCATCATCTTCCACAGTAACTTTTGTGACCAACAGTTGATCACGAGTCTGCGCTATCTTTGAACAAAATGAAGAGATAGACTTACCCTTCTCCATCTTCAAATACTTGAGCTTGTTCTTCAGGTTTCTTTTTTGACTGGGTGACGTCTTTTCATAAAGATTTACGAGTGTCATAAAACTCCTTTGCTGTCATGAGCGAAGTCAGTGCAGGCATGATACTGTCTTTTACAGAAACAAATATCACTCGCTTTGCTTTTGCTTGATTTCTTCTGAACGCAGATCTACCAACATTGGTAGCAGGCTCCTCTACTACCCCAGTTACAAAGTTATCTAGCTCATGTTCTTGGAGAATGTTCATGAACCTGAGCTTCCAAACATTGAAGTTTGAGGTTCCCTCGAGCTTGTCTTCAGAACTGACTGAAATGGAAGACATCTTTGCAGCTGAATTAAACTTGATCCTCGGACCTGTGTGGGCTCAAGAGCTGTAGATGTGAGAGCTAATCACACCCTAAGCTCTGATACCATGTAAATTTTCGAGCTTAATTCACGATGCAATAAACTTTAGATTTTCTTTTATATAAATTGTGCAGATCTGAGAACTTTTATCAGCAATAATGCAGAAACTGAAAACGATAGAGCAGTAGTCGATAGTGCACAAGATAGAGAGTCACACAAAGGCACAGGAAATTACCCTGGGGAAACCCAAAGCGGGAGAAAACCCCAGAAAACAATCTTTCTTATTTGCAAAGATGATAGAGCTGGAAGTACAATATAAACTCAGCCACCTAGGCTTACATTCTATGTCACATTGTTCGGGTTCGAATTCAAATTTGATTCGAATTCGGCGACCTTAAAATTCAGTTCGAATTCGAATTTTTTTATAAGGTTCGGGATGAGGTTTGGCATTAGGTTCGCCAATATAAAAAATTCCAATATATATATATATATATAATTAAAATAAAATGTACCATAAAATAAAATGGCTAAGAAATCAAAGAAAATATATCAGATTTATCATTATACTCAATGCTGCATGCACACCCGACTGAAGTGACAGCGTCATCTAGCGATATTTACTGAACTGACGGCGCCATCTAATGATAAATCTACTATATTTTTGGTTCTCCCGATTTCACATTTTTTATGTTTATTTCATTTGTGCACTTTGCCAATCTGATTGAGCAATGGTGTTGGACTGTTGGTGCGCAATGCTGAATGCAAGGGATTCGAGACTGTGGCTGCTGGCAGCGAGTAGAGGACTCGGGAGCAGTGAAGTGGTTGTGCAGCAAACGAGAAGAGAACACGGGAATTGACGGATGAATTGAGAAGAGAACGCGGGAACCGACAGATGAAAAGATGAAAGCGGCGACATGAGGATAGTAGGGTTAGGTAAAATAAATAAATTATAATAAAAAATGAAAATCCGATGAAATTCACCCTATACTCGTTGCAATTCGCCTTAAAATCTGTTTTAACTTTCGAATTCGATTCGATTCGTTGAAGTTCGCCTCTTTGAAGTTCGATTCGATTCACCTTTGGAGTTCGACATTGAAATTCGCCGAACTGAAACGAATTTTAATTTTTTGATAAAGTTCGCCGAATTTCGAATTTCATGGAAGATATTCGCCGAACCGTGTGACATAGCTTGCAAGAGAGAAGATGTTGGTCAAGTCTAGCAGAATGCTAGCATACTTTCTGAGGAAGTTCCTTGAGCTGAAATTTGATCACAAAATTATTTGCAGCATCAAATACTTCAGTAACAATAGAGAGAGGGAACAGCAAAAAAAAAAGAATAGTCCTTCGATCAACCTTTAAATGAGTAGAAATGATGTGTATAATAGAATGACACTAAGGAGACTTCGCTTGGGAGTTATCCTTGTATGACTTGGTTAACTTACTATCACTTGTCTTCAACTTGACTTCATAACTCGCTTTGTTCACAACTCAACTTGTAACTCGAATTTGCTTTAATGACAACTCACACTTGCATCTTGACTTGACTTGTAACTTCGACTTGGCTTTCGTTACAACTTGAGTTGATATTGATGACAACTCAACTTGACTTTGAACTTATCTTAGTAACTCGACTTCACATTGATGATAACTCAAGCTAGCAACTCGCCATGACGACTAGACTTTATCTTTGCATGATATCTCATCTTTACACAACTTGACTTAGCAAGATAACTCAACTTGACTTTTGCATGTTATCTCGACTTTATACAACTCAACTTGACAAGATATTTTGACTTTACATAACTCGACTTTTAGCAGCTTGACTTAATAATTCTCTTTGCATTAATAACTCAA
>LPNX010880175.1:197856-262172 GCA_001517045.1 Pseudotsuga menziesii | reverse complement strand
TTAACTTTGCTTTAGTTCGACTCTTCTTCTCTCTTCCAGCATTCACATGTGCCATTGTACTAGCTCTTCTCAAATTCATCATTTGCATAATAAGAAAGATAGTTTGACTTGATCTTCAGTAGATCATTACACATCAATCTAGCTCACAGGACTTGTACATTCATCTTGTCTATTGCTTGATTTGCCTTGGCTTTTGCACTAAGCTCACAAGGCTACTCTTGACTGTTGCACATGGCTCACAAGATTTCTGTCCTGGCTCACAAGGCTTGTACATGTGCCTTGACTGTTGCCATGACTTCACAAGACTCATTTCTGTCAACATCTCTTTCTTCCTGACTTTTGCTCTGGCTTACAAGGCTTGTTTATTTGCCTTGACCCTTGCCATGACTCACAAGACTGTTTAGTCTCCAAATCTCCTTGGCTATCCTCAGGATGATCACTTAAGACCTCTCATTGGAGAATGCTTTCTGATGCTGCTATTTTCAGCACTAACAACACATGAATGCTCCCAAAAATCTTGAGCACAAATCTGAACATATCCTGAGAAGGTTGGAGGCCAACTCAAGGAAAATCCAAGGCAATATGGGTGCTGCTCTTGTTCCAAAAGGTGTCTTCCAGAATACCTGCATCAGCTTAGTTTGTGAAGGGACCACCTTTTAAAGCCTAAAAGCCTCTTTATAACAATAACTCACATTTTTTCCCTAATTAGTTTGACAGATGTAATTGAACTTATTGACATAAGAATCTACTGACATACATTATCTTTTTTGTCAATTCCCCTTTTTCATTTATAAAACTGACTGACATAACCGACTGACTAACTGTTTTCTTTTCCTGGACTGGTTTTTTTTCTCCGAGTACCCACAGTTAATGTTGATATTGATTATTGTTTTACTCAACCTATCTTCCAATAACCCTTGATCAAATTCCCAAATTTGATCTGTGAAAGTACAATGGCAACCTTACTTGGGCTACAATTTACATAAATAGCATTACTTTTGGCCCTAGAAGCCCCTCTTGAACAGGTCTTCTAGTTTAATAATTTTTATTGGCTTGTTAGCTATGTGAAGATGTTCTTATTTGGCCATGATACAGAGTTCATATTCTATTTGAAAATAGTAACTTTTGGTTGAGCTTTTGTATCCTGTAAGATCTGTCTTTTGTAACCTTTGATTGGACATTGACCATCACTGGCTACGTCTCATATAAACTCAACCAGTCTGTCATTTTATAATAGCCTTTTCCCCACTAGATCATTCATTAATATCTTTCTATGACCTGGGGAAAGCTGTGCACAGCTAGATCTCCACGAGTGTAGACCTCTATCATAAAAAGTCAACAGATCCTACCAGGTTATCAATAAAAAAATGAGTATTATTTTTGATAGACATTCTTATTAGAGTTTTATTTAAAAATATTGTTATTTTTATGACATGTTTTATCAAACGAACCCATATTCTATTGAACCAATATATTTTCTTATGCCTTGTTTTGTAACTTTAGTCATTTATTTATAATTTATTGGCACCAAATATTTGACAATATTAAATTTGTATGCTTGTAGTGCAAACAGGTTTGCCAGAGAAAGAGTTGAGCATTTCTACAATTCTTGTGAACTTCAGCAATTCTTTTGACCCATATGGCGCTCTAAGCACACCTCTCTACCAGACTGCAACTTTCAAGCAGGTTATTTTTTATGTTTTGACTTATAATTTCTGTGTAATGTTGTCTCTATTCGTTCTTTATAATTTATTTTTAAGAAAATAAAAAATGCTTGTTTATAAACACTTTTAGGCTAGTTAGAATGCATTTTGACTTACATCAGTTGAACATATGGTTTACGCTTGGCATTAGTTAATTTTGCAAAATTTAATTTTCATAACTGGATGTATCATTAAAGTTTCATCTTCCCAAAGCTGAGCAGTGGATGGGTTAAGACCAGTTACTAATCAATGGGCATGATAGAGATTTTAATTTCCTATTGGTTCCCATCATTTCCCATACAATAAAGAGGAGAGTTACAAGCTCACATTTCAAAACATTTAAAACCAAAGGTTCTGTGCTGAAGTACATAATAAATTTTGCTTTGATAACCTATATGAATATCACAAATGTAGCATTTTCAAATGCCATAGAACTTGCAATTGTTTAATAGAAAATGTTACCCGCAAATCATAAGCGAAATGAGGAAATTTATATTTTCTCCCATATGCAACCACCTAATTTCTAATTGAATGTGGCATGTGATATTTGGAAACCAAGTCCTCTATGTGCTAGCTGATCATACAGTGCCACAATTTTGTTTACATCTTTTCACAACTGTAGAATTCTTATTTGCTTGCAGCCTTCGGCCACAGAGAATGGTCCATATGATTATACTAGAAGTGGAAATCCCACTCGGGATTCATTGGAAGAGTACGTATCTTTGGATTATTATAACTCATATGTGTTAGCTCCGAGGAAGCTGCATGTATACATTATATGTTAGTTGTCTGGTTCTGTTCTTTAGCTTAAGAAGGTAACATTTGGATTTATAATATTCTGTGCAAATTTATGTTCCATAAGCAATCGATAATATTTTTTATACAGTCTGTTAGCAAAGTTGGAGGGTGCTGATCGAGCATTTTGTTTCACAAGTGGGATGGCTGCTTTGTCTGCTGTTACACATCTTGTAGAAGCAGGTAGTGCATTGCCGGCTCATGTAGATTAAAAATTGCCCTTTTATAAATTCTTCCATGGTTTGAAAAATTTGTATTTACTTTTCAAGTCATGTTTTGCAAACTGCAGGACAGGAAATTGTTGCGGGAGATGACATATATGGAGGGTCCGATAGATTGCTTTCTAGAGTAGTCCCAAAAGATGGGATCATAGTAAAGTCAGATTCTTTGCCTTTTTATTATGCTTTGATGGCCCACCTATTCCTTTTTTGTTTACGATGTAGTGATATTTTGCGTTAGCAGAATGGGCTGAAACTTTCTTTTTATTGGTTTTTGATTTACCTGTACATTACTCTTCAATATATAACGTGACAATATTTTGCACTGAGAAATTCATGTGGAAATCCTTTGTTTATTGTTTCTCTGAAGACGGGTTGACACAACTAATGTTGAAGAAGTGGCCGCTGCTGTTGGTCCATTGACAAAAGTTGTGTGGCTAGAGAGTCCAACTAATCCACGCCAGAGAATATCTGATATACGGGTAAGCATATGAGTTCTTTCATAAATGAGTTTGGAGCAAGCATAGAGATCTTGAAAAGAGGTGAAGAGTGGCTGTTGTTTTCTGCAGCTTGTCAGTAAGGCCATCTGCAAGCTAGTTGATACAGCATCAATATGTAGATTAATTAAAATGAAGTTGGTTCCTAGAACAGGCAGTGGGTCTGGAGCATGGTGCCTTAGTTCTGTAGCTAATTGCTGATAGGTTCCATTGTTAAACTTGAAACTGTGTATACTTTAAAGCTTTACTCTAGTTGTAAATAACAAGGGAACCTGAAGCTGAGCTAATTTGTATTTTTCTTTCATACTTTTGCAAAGTTCCCAATTAACAGTTAATGTAAGGCTTGTGGACCAGATACAACATGCTTTATAATACTGCTGTAGTGTGAAGAACCTGATTTCCACACCAATCATGCACTTGCCAACCAGCAAATTGTTTAGGTTACTTTGCAAGCTTACAGGGCGAGATAGAAAGAATCCAGTGTTATGTGCATATTAACCATTTTTGAGAGCCTGAAATAAATGAGAACTTGATTTCCTTTTGGTTTTGTTGAATGATAACATTAGTTCTTGCCAAGAGAATTCTTAAATAATATGCTGCCCACAACATGCCTTCTAGCTTGCCCTCATGTGAAGAATGCAATTCCATTGATGAACAATGTTAAGCAATTGCAAACAATGAACAGTGGAAGCATAGGAGTGATAATGAATAGATTCGATGTCAGAGTAAAAAGATACGATCATCCCAAAAACCGATAATGAATGCTAGCCAAGTGAGGGAATTAAACTTCAATCAGTTTGGAATATCATTTTATCCTTAGGTAATTTCTGTTCAGTGGGGTAGTGAAGGCATCCTTGATGTACGAGGAAAGATTAAGTAGTAACATGGCCTGGTGAAACGAGTGTCACATCAGGAAGTAATTAAAGTGTTGCAATTTTACATGGATAAACCAATCACATAATCACTTCACAGACTTAGCTAATGAACCAATTCAAAGAAGACAACAAAAATAGAGAGAAACGTCATGCATAAGTGCCCATAGGCTTAAACACTCGTTATTAAAGCAATGCCTCATGATGTTTTACAAGTGATACTTGATTGTGTACTTATGCTAGCTCAAGACGTAGGGTTCCCTCCCTAGGGGGGATTATAGACCCACATAAGTAGCTCGCACTCCCCAAGAGGATTATTGAACCCACATATCAGAGTTGGCTAGGTCACTTTTAACCATAAGCTAGTAATAGAAAATCTGATCACATTAATGCGCAACCAATTGTATTAATGACATATTAAGAGTTCATAGTTGAATGTGAGGATTACACCATTCTCAACTCAAACCCTTGAGATGAATACAGGGCCATGAGGAGTGTTGCTGTCTAAAGCACACTTGACCGTGGAAAAGTCTTCCAACCACTAGTTGTGTTCCCGAGGGAAACTATGAGTTTAGAACCCAATGTCATCTCAGTTCATAACTCCTCCGTTTAGACCCAACTCCTAAAAAGGTCTAGGGGGTAGTCCCTATTTACTATGTTTCAAGGGTTGTGTTTTAGGAGTTAAAAGATGAATAAATTAATTTAAACTTTAACAATCAATCATGCATAAATGCAATAATTTCAAATGATAGGCAAATCTTTCTTTATTCGTAAACAAAATATAATTGCAAGAGAAAAATAGTATTACTAAACCAGCGCCTACCTAAATCGGGCTATGGAGTCACAAATAAAGATTACAATGAAATTGCCAAAATGCACAAATTGCTCTAAATCATTTGTTCACCACAATAATCAAAAGACCACATTCATCAAATGTAAAGTACTTTAAGCAAATGAACTAAAGTGTACGAGATGAACTTGAAGTAGAACTGAACCAAATAAACATTGATTGCAATAATAAATAAAGTGAAAGTTCGTGATGTTGTGCAAGTGGTCCAATAGATTTTAATTATTTTTGAGGTCTTTCTTCAACTTAGGGGATTAATGTGTTTGCATGAGAAAATAAACAAACTAACTAATGTGTTTACCTCCAACCTATATCCCTCAATTAAGAGAAACTGTTGGGTACTCAACAAGAGAGCACAAGGCTCCCTCCTAGCTCCACAAATTAGTCCCAAGAACTAGCCGGGTGCTCAACAGGAGGACACAGAGTGCCACGAGGCCCTCAACAACCTCTACCCCTCTAGCTCTACGAACTAATCATCTTTTCTCAATCTTGCAATAATGGATTGAAATGCCTATTATTCTAGCCAACTCGAATCTTCTTCCTTTCTTGTCCCCTAAGGTCAGACCAACCGGTAAAGGGAGTGAATACAGGGCGAAGATTGGGGCAAGGTTTATTTTAAACGAAACGAAGAATTAAACAATTTTTTTTTTGTTCACTGGGGGAATCAACAACTGGGGCTGGGCTGGTACTCGCGTGACATGGGGTCCAGGGATCCATTCCTGCTACCACTATACCCCTAGGTGCCTCGCACTCGCCTGCAAGACATGGGACACCAGTAAACCCGGGTGGGATTTGATCTCGTGACCTCCTTTTACAACAAGTGACTTCATATCAAACGACGCCAATGAGCCACACCCGTTCAGGTTGAATTTAACAATTATTAACAATGCAAGCCAACACGATATTGAAAGAATGGCATAGCCAAATCACTTGCAAGGTGTGGGCAAATAAAAATAAAAGAAAAAAAAATACAAGCCAACACGATTTTGCAAGGATGGAAAAGCCAAATCACTTGCAAGGTGTGGGCAAATGAAAATAACAAAAATAGAACGGTAGCCGACATGATTTTGCAAGGATGGCATAGCCAAATCACTTGCAAGGTGTGGGCAAAATAAAGAAAAAATAAAAACAAAATGAAATTCTAACTAATCTAAACCCACACCAATAAAAAATTGCTATGCAAAGGTGGGAAGCCCATCTTCTTTTGCTAGCAATGGATGACAAATAAATGAAACTCGATTAATTGAAAATGCAAAGCAAGAAATCAAGTCCAAGAGACTGTTTTGGACTTGTTACAAAGGCTGAAATTTCAACGTAAAGAAAGAGGTAAAAAGAGTGAGAAAAACTGTGTTTTTCCCCTTTCTTGAGATGGCCTTGAAGCTCTTCCTTTGGGTGGCCTTGAAACTGTTCTATGGCTGAAATTATGTAGAGTTTTGCCTTGTTTTGTCACCAACCTGCTAAAAACCAGCGAAAAAAAAATGATGCAATATGCCCCAAATCACTTTGTGGAGGTTAGTATGTTAGTGCAATATAGGTACAAAAATTATACAAAGTTGCCAAGAGAATAATGTTAAGATAATGTGAGTAAATATGAGTAAAAATCAGACTTGAAGAACCCAACCAACTAATACTAAAATGCATAAATTTATGTGTAAAGAAAGATGAAATTTTGTCCTTGTCTCTTCAAGAAGTCAAGTAATTGGGCATCCAAGCTTGGAATCCCACTCCTTAATCCATATAACTTGCAACTAATAAGATTTTTACTACCAAACTACAAAGAGGTGAGAACCAAATGATGAGCAAAGAAATCATAAATTTCAAACTAGAAAAGATATGAACTTCTTTAGCTACAAGAAAGAGAACTCACAAAATCTATGGAATATAAATACTATAAATCTTACCAAAGCAAATTAGTATGCTTCTGTGGCCTCCCTAGCTTATTTGGTTACTTGAGCATAGAAGCAAACTATCAATGAGCACAGAGGACACTGAATTCCCCCAAAGATTTTTGATTAACAAAGCCAAATGGCTGAAAATTACAATGGCCAAAGCAAGAGCTATGGAATGAGAGCAAGAGAAAGAATGAGAGCATGAGCAAGAGAGTGGGTGCGTGTGTAACCCAATGGAGGAGGGGAAGTCTCCTTAAATAGGAAACGAGTGAGGAGAGAACCCAAGTACATGCAAGCCACTTGTCAAAATGAGAGAGTGGGAGCTCAAAGAAGGGAACCACATCTCTTGGGGGCACCTCCTAGGGTGGTAAATCAAATAGAAATGTGGGGGAAACTCCCCTCTAAAATTTTTAATCTTCATTCTAGGTCCAAAGTGGGGGACCACCAATGTGGGAGCCTTACTTTGCCCTATTTTTAATTATCTCAATTTCCATTGTAAAGAGGGTGCCCCCCCTTTGGTGACATCTTCATTATTGTGAAACACTTGCATGGGGGCTCCTTTTTTCTTCTAAAGTCACCTTAGGAACATAACACTGTTGATGAAATTGTCATTGATGCCAACATGGACTTGCAGTGCCATTGATGCCACCAAGTCCCACCTGCAGTGCCTTGACCCCTTAAAAAGTGGTTTTGCACCCTGTAGTGCTTTAGATCCCTTACATCGTGGGTTTGTGCCTTGAAGCACCTTGTACCCAGTTGACAAGGTCCTTGTACCCACAAGGATGAATCTTGAAGCCGCCACCTTGCTGAAGACATTGAAGACCCTCGATATGGTCTTGAAGCCTTGGTAGACGATGGAGAAGCCCTAAATGGCTTGGAGAAGCATTAACGACCCATTCTGTGGTCATTTATGCTTTGATGGTGTCATGGTACCCCAGAAGAAGGCCCATCTACCCCACACGTGATGGCACGATGGACTTTGGCTCTTGGAGGCCTCATTGTGTGGCTCATGTGTGTGGAGCCCTTGATGTGTGGATGGAGACCCTTATTTGATTGATGATGACCTTAATACCCTTGGTGGAATTCGTGGCTATTGGCATGCAAGCCCATATGTCAAACATTGATGCTTATGGCACCCCATTTGGAACCTATAATGTAATATGGCATTTCATGTACTAGAAGATTGAATGGACAAAGACCTTGCCAAGTATGGAACAAGCCCTAAAATAAGGCAACTCCTAAAAGGATTCAATGTGCCCACAAATGTGTGAAAGAAGCTCAAGCAAGACCACAATTAGATTCTTTGAGGGCCATGAGCCCTAAACAACCCCTACTTTTTGATAGATTCTTGAAGAAGAATAAGAAATAAACAAGACCAAAATTAGAGGATTTAATTGAAATTAAAATCCTACTTAACTTGAGGTCGACCAGCTAAAGAAATTATTTTTTTAGTAAAATTTAAAAATAAAAAAAACACATTGCAGGTCGGCTCAGTGAAATTTTATGATGATAACGAGTATAAATAAAGGTTTTATGTTTTAAATTTGGTGTGCAATTTTTGGATGAGTGATTCTTGCTCTGAAATTCAGATGGTGAAGGGACTAAGGTAGCAGGAGAAACACAACAGAATTGTCTGAGGTAAATTCGGAGGTCTGTGGAAGCCGCAATTCAGATGACTGAGGTAGAATTGACCGAGTTAAATTCGGAGGTCTGTGGTAGCCGCAGTTCAGATGACTGAGGCAGAATTGACTGAGGAATTTTCGGAGGTCTAATTTCGGGGAGCAGACTGTTCTTTGCAATTTTTGGAATGTCTTTTGTGGCCCTAATTTGTTTGCAGCAGTCAAGTTTTAATCTATGCTAGTTTGATGCCCTAATCTGTCCACAGTTGGAGTTAGGTATTGAATAGAAATTGTTTTTAGCAGCAATATGAGATTCCTTTTGTGGTTTTTGAATGGTTTGTGAAAAGCCCTAAATGAGGAGAACAGTCTCGAGTGCTGAAGCTTCTCTGCAGCCCGAGTTTATGGACAGTAGGCAGACTTCTTTAGACAACAAACCCGAGTTTATTGAAGCCCTTCTATAGTCATCAAACTTGTGGACAAGTTTTGTTTTACAGTCAAGTTGAAACTCAGAGGTATTTTTGAAGCCATCTACACAAGGTATGTATGACATTAATATAATGATACAAACATTTTACAGTATGTAGTGAAGCACATACAGTGGTAAATGTCAGTGATGCATATTACTAAAGAACTAAGTAATAGGACACTTCCAAATAGGGCCCGTGTCCCGTATTCCACGTGTCGGACACGACACTTGAGCTAATACGTGTCCGACACCAAAATTTTCGTGTCCCAAAATCTGGACACTTTCCAGCACGTGTCGAACACGTGCCAGGAACGTGTCTTGATTTCTGGACATGTGTCCTGTCAAAAAGGGTATAAAGGAGTAGGAGGATAGAGGAAATAGCTACGACAGTAATGCTAATTTTGACACGAAGGAGTAGGAGGATGATTGACAATGGCTAGTACCATTGATGAGCTATGATATTCTTACCTGTGGCTATTTCGTATTTTCATTTTGTATCTAGTAGTACAGTAGATACTAGACTTAGTACTAAGTAGTATCTACTCTATTTTGTATTTGTCGGTGGCATTCTCTCGATATCTATGTAATACATTCTGATTTTTGTGGTTTAATGAGAAATATCAAATATGCAATTTATGGTTCAAAGTTCATGATTCATTGATAATATTATTATTGATTCATCATTGTCAAATTTCAATTGAATGATATTATGATTGATATACATTGTATATACTTCTAGTTTTTAAAAAATGTAGATCTTTATGTATTTTTTTAATATATATATATATATAAAACGTGTCCCCCGTGTCCTGTTTCTGGGGTCGTCGTGTCTCGTGTCGAATACTCGTATTTCCGTGTCCTCCGTGTCTTGTGTCCTCATGTCATGTGACTTAGCTGAAGAATGACATGATGATAACCCTAGCAATAGTAAATGCAGTGATTTGAAGATCTGGGTATACTAATGATGCCTGGATGATGCCCTAGTTACACACACAGTAGCATATGCAAGTATGATGATGATATGTTGATATTGGGATGATGCCCTAACAGTAATGAATTTGTAAAAAGTATTATAATATGTTCAGTGATTTACAATGGCATTCATACAGTAAGTTTGAAGACTTGTTTGAAAAGCTGCCATGAAAATTTGTTGAAGACAGAGTTGAGATCATAGTTGTGAAGGAGGTGACTGTATTCACTGATCAAGACTGTTTTAGACTTATTCATTTCTGAATTAGTTTGAGGAGATTCCAATGTGTTCCTTTGTACATCATTTATTGTTGTTCAGATCTAAGATAATGCCTTGTGTAAGACAATGCTCATGATCAGGTTTGTGATTCAATTATTGTCATTTTTAAAGACATTGTTTGGGTTTGAAGATTGTATCACAATCTTGGTTGATGGACAAAGATTGACTGTAAAAGGACTCTTCTTTGGACTGCTCATAAACTACTTGCTAGAGGCTACTTGAGTTCTAGTTTTATTAAAGGATTAATAGGGTCACTTGAATAGGAAAATTAAGGAATTGAGATTATACAAGGACTGTATTTGAAGCAGCTTGAGGACTATTTGAAACAGAAATTATTCACTATGCCAAGGGACAGATTTGAATACTATAGTCAGGTACATTCAAGGGCAGAATTATAACACTTTGGTTGAGCAAATTTTTGATGTCAGGGATGCTTGGGTAGTCTTCTTGATGACTTGACATGGTTTGTACATGACAGTAATAGTAGTGATATTCCTGACTGTATTTGAGTGAGCTTGACAGTGTGACTGTGACACCTACAACAAAAGAAGTGTCAAGTGACAAGGGATATAATGCTTATACAGTGACATCCTTGGATGTGAACAAGCAGCAAACAGTGACAAGTATATTTAAGATGTTGACTATTGTTGAAGAATCTCCAAGACTGTTGGCACTGAATTCCTAAACAGATTAGCAGCCAAGAAGAAGATCATCTGCATGCTGGAGCAGACCATTCACAGGTCATAGGAGAGTTAGTTGAATGAAATGAACTGTGATTTAGTAAGTTGAGGTTTGACTTAAGATCTGATGCAGTTATAGCATCTTTATGTGACAGCTTGACACATACATTGACTTGACAAGATAGTGACAACCATTCATATCACAGTGACAACAGTCTGATATGATATGACAAATGATAGTGACAGGTTGATGACATTGACAGTGCTTACACAGTGAAATGCTGGATAGAATGCTGATATGACAGAAAGTGCTTGTGATGAAGACATGATGCCGGTGGACAGAATGAAGAGTTAATGTGACTGTATGAAGAAGTGCTGATGAATGCTCCTTGAAGAGGTGCTGAATTGGACTAGAGACAAGTGCTGGTATGATATGACAATGACATGTATGAAAGTGTGTTGAGACAGTGAGCTTTAACTGTAAATGCAAGCTTGTCTTGCTTTTGAGTTTAGGATACCTCAAACCCTTCTTAGCAGGGTCTAAGAAAACCAGGCAGGGTCCTGGATGAAAAGTAGGTTCTCTTTGTATTAGTAGGAGCTGATTTTACCTCACGGTTGTAGCCAAACCAAAACTAATACAAAAAGATTACAAAATTATATGGTGTTGTGTTCTTTTGTGTTATGGTTCTTGATGATTCAAATGCTTATGATATGTGAATGATGAAGTGAAAGATGTTTATGAAATGATTATGAAATTGGTAGAATGAATTGGTAGTTAATTGTGACAAGTTAAGAAAAGTTTTAAGATTGCTTTACACTGATTCACCCTCCCTCTCAGTGTCTAACAAACACAACACTTAGAAACTTATTTTTCTCCTTCTAAGTGACTTTAGGCATTTTTCCAAAATTTGCTTGCTAATTAATTGCCAATTTTCTTGATTTCCTTGACCGTCTTTGGAAAACATGACCAAAACGATAGCAAGACCTGTCCGAATGACTTCAAACTTTGCCCAAGGGCGCAGGGGGATTCATGCCATTGATTTTGAGTACCCATACCCCAATCCGTGGGCATTGGATACCATTTTACCCTCTTTTTATTACAACATTTTATGCCGAGGGACCTTTTTTAATCACCAAAAATTAAAAAATCCTAGGTAAAACCTAATGAAATTTCGCAAGACTCTGGATAGTGTCTAGCACGGTTACATGAAACATTCCTAGGCCTTAGTCGCCCCGTGGACTCGATCATTAGAATACCTTTCACCACTTTGGAGGTATTTTTGAGTGAAAAACTCAGATAATTAAAATCACTAGATAGGAATTTTATTTATCCAAGCGAAAAAACACTCAATAAAAGGACTTCCCTAATGAAAAAGTCCTAGGCAACTAAGTTATACAAAACTAGACCTTCATGCTGACATATCATTATATTATCCCCCGCAGGGGTGCGGCAATTTCGTGGAGAAAAGACAAGATTAAGAGCTGCCTTGTTTGTAAGAATTTGTTAGGTACTTCTTTCTCATCTTCATGGCCTATGTCACAGGGTTCGACGAATTTCTTCCATGAAATTCGAAATTCGACGAACTTTATCAAAAAATTTAAATTCGTTTCAGTTCGGCGAATTTCAATGTCGAACTCCAAGGCGAATCGAATCGAACTTCAAAGAGGCAAACTTCAACGAATCGAATTGAATTCGAATGTTAAAACAAATTTTAAGGTGAATTGTGATGAATTTAGGGTGAATTTCGTCGGATTTCAAGGCAAATTTCGGCAAAATTTAGGGTGGATTTTCATTTTTAATATAATTTATTTATTTTACCCAACCCTACTATCCTCATGCCGCCACTTTTATCTTTTCATCTGTCAGTTTTCGCATTCTCTTCTCACTTCATTCGTCGATTCCTGTGTTCTCTTCTCGTTTGCTGCACATCCCGTTCACTGCTCCCGAGTCCCCTACTCGCTGCCAGCAACCACAGTCTCAAATCCCTTGCATTCAACATTGCGCACCAACGGTCCAACACCATTGCTTAGTCAGATTGGCACAGTGCACAAATGAAATAAACATAAAAAGAATGTGAAATCGGGAGAACCAAAAATATAGTAGATGTATCATTAGATGACGGCGTCACTTTGGTAGGTATCGCTAGATGACACTGTCACTTCAGTCGGGCCTTGGGTGTGCATGCATCATTAAGCATAATGATAAATCTGATATATTTTCTTTGATTTCTTAGCCATATATATATTGGAATTTTTTTATATTGGCGAACCTAATGCCGAACCTCATCCCGAACCTTATAAAAAAATTCGAATTCGAACCGAATTTTAAGGTCCTCGAATTCGAATTCGAACCTGAACCATGTGACATAGTTTATGGCACATGGTTGGCCACCTAGTCGACTAGGTGGTCAATAGGGAGAAATGATCAAATACAAAAAAAAGAGTGTGCTTATGGATACTCAAGTCTATATAGAGGTTTGTTGTGGCCAAAATATGAAGAGTGAGTTTATGGATACCCAACTTGAACACAATTGATAATGGGTTTATGAATACGTAGCTCAATATAAGATTGGCCATGGCCAAGAATATTAAGAGGAGTGGATTTATGATATCCAACACAAATACAACTGGGAGAGCTTGTACATGGGTGACGGAGCTTGAATACGATTAGAGAGTGGGTTTGTGGATACCCAACTCGAATACAAGGGTCATTCATGGTCCATATATAAAGTTGAGTGGGTTTATGGATATCCAACTCAAAATAGGGTCAACCATAACTGATGTGAAAGTGGTTATATAAACTTCCAACTTGAATACAATCGAGATTGGGTTTATAGTCACCTAGCTCTATATAAGATTGGCATTAGCCATAATATGAAGAAGAGTGGGTTTATAGATACCCAACTTAAATATAGTTGATGTTGAATTTTAGCATTAGCATAAATACTTAAAAATTTGCAGATGAACTTAAACAAATAACAAGTGTAGTAAAAAACACATTCATCACATCAGCAGAATGGACACGAGTTTTTCACTGGGGAAACCTTCAAAGGACAAACCCCCCCAAAAAACATTAGTAGTTCATCTCTTAAATGAGATGACTTAGGAAATTCTTCAAAAAGTTCGTCAAACCCAAATCTGGGTTTTAACCACAGTTACAGTAAATTTTCTAAGCAAAAAAATCAGATTGAGGGTTACAAACCCTAGATCCCCAAAATTCCAGATTACATAAAAAATGCCAATTAGGTCTTTTTCAGAAGAAACAGGTTTTTCTCTCTCCTACCCGAAAAATTATAGGCTTCCTTGCTCATATCTGAAATTACCTGTCTGACTGTACTCTGCTATTGTACGACCGTACGGAGCTGCTGTCAGCTGTATGGATCTGCCCGTAGCCTGCCCTGCTGCCTTGTTTCTCTACCTGGCTGTCCTCTTTCTCTGCCCGACTGCTCTCTGTTGTTGCTCGGCTGCCCTCTGTTGCGGCTCGATTGTCCTTTGCTGATTTGCAGCAGTCCTGTGACCTCACCGGGTTGGTTTGTGGGCAGTCCTGAGGGTCTGTGTAGCCACGGGCTGCTACAACACCCTCACGGGTAAGCCTTATAGGCTGCACGGAGGTGCTGTGGGCTTATGGCAGCCTTAAGGGTCTGCTGTAGGGCTACCTGAGGGTGCCTAAAGAGCCTCAGCCCTCACGGGTAGGCCTGTGATGGGCTGCCTGGAGATGTAAGAAAGGGCGATACCTTGCCGAAACAAAAAATCACAGCCCGTGAAAGAAGAAGGGAGCTGCCCGAAAAAAATGGTTTGGATCTGAAGAAGGTTGCCCTGAAAATTTGCTGATACAACCCTAGCCGAGGGTTTGCTGAGAATGAATGCCCTAGCTGAGGCAAAAACATAAAACAATCTTCTTCAATAATAGCAACTTCACCTGCGAGAGCAAAATTGTGTGTGTAATAATGAGAAGACTTGATCTTCTTTTATAGCCTTTAGTTACCTGTAAGTGGACCAAAATTAGAAAAGATAAAATAACAATATTTTATTCTTTTCCTAATTTCACTTTTACCTTCTTACCAAAAAAGTCTTTTGTATTTTTGACTTTTACCAAAAGTCTTTATTTATTGTGACTTTCACATGTGGTCCCTTTTCCTGTGGTCCAAAAGTCCTTATGTATTTTTGACTTTTGACTTTAGCCTTTTTCCAAGTGCCCTTGTGGTCATTACCTGTGGTCTTTTTGATTCCAAAAGTACATCATCATAAACCAAGAGAGTTACTAATGCCTTTATCTCACACTCTGTGTGACACCTAGATCTGGTACTAGGCTAACTTAACCAAGTGTAGCTAATCATTGGAGAAGTACACAAAGCCCGTAGATCAAGGGTCAAAGTGCCACACATACCTAGACCTAGTCTAGGGCTTACAGTGCCTTCCTCGTAACAGACCAGGTGCCTCCATTCTCCAAGAGAATGGCTACTCAGAACTAAGCTGAGTCTACCAGTACTAGACTGGTCCACATCGTGGTCCTGGACCAGATGTCTACCATTCAACAAAATGGTCACTCAACACTGTGTTGAGTCTACCCAGGGCAGAGGTGGGTCTATATCATGGTCCTAGACGAGATATTTACCATTCAACAGAATGGTCACTCAACATTGGGTTGAGTCTTCATCGTGGTCTCGAACCAGGTGGCCCCATTCTCCTAAGAGAATGGCTCTCGATGCTGCTTAGAAAAACCAACACCGCTTCTCAGCGAGAGAGGCATTCTCTGCCATACCAAGCTTGTCACGAAAGTACATGAAATTTGATGTTCCCAGAGGCTTGGTCAAGATATCTGCAATCTGTTCATCTATACGAATGTATTGCAACTTCAGAGCACCTCTCTGCACTAGGTCTATGATGAAATGATACCTCATTTCAATGTGTTTCGATTTATCATGAAACAATGGGTTCTTTGAAAGCTTTATGCAACTCTGATTATCACAATGGATGATTGTTGAGTAAAGCTTTCCCTCAAACAAATCAGATAACAATTTTTTGAGCCAAACTACTTCCTTGCAGGCATCACTTGCAACAATATACTCTGCCTTGAGCTATGGAACCCTGCTTCCTGCTGGACTAAGAGATCATTGCTGATCCCATACTGAAGCAATAACCAAAGGTACTTTTCCGGTCAACTGCGCTGCCAGCCCAATCTGAATTTGAATATCCAGATAACAATACTCCACTGCTGGAAGTATACCTGAGCCCATAAGTGATAGTACCTCGCACATATGTGAGTACATGTTTGGCGGCTACCAAGTGTATGTGCTTCGAATCTGACATGAATTGACTCAGTGCATTCACTGTGTAGCAGATGTCTGGTCTCGTATGCACGAGATACATCAAGGAACCAATGAGTTGTCTGTATAGAGTAGAGTCCACACTCTATGAATTAGAGGTCGAGTCCCGCAACTTTGTTAAGTTGGTAGTTATTGGTACGCTCATGGACTTGCAGTCCTACATCCTAAATCTCAACAAGATATCCACTGCATACTTTCCTTGTGTCAGGAAGATCTCTCCTGGCTTTTGCCAGACTTCTAAGCCAAGGAAGTATTGCATCAATCTGAGATCTCTCATCTCGAATTCAGAGGTAAGCTCCCTCTTACATTGGTCTATCAACTGTTCGTCACTTGTAAGAAACAAGTCATCTACATATAGAACAAGTATCCAGACATGATTATGAACAACTTTAAAGTACAAGTTAGAATCGACTGTACTTTTGGAAAACCCCAAGCTATGGAGAAATCCATCCATCCTAGCATACCAGACTCTTGGAGCCTGTTTCAGTCCATACAAGGCTTTCTTCAGTTTACATACATGGGTCTTCTTCCCATGAGTCACAAAGCGTCCAGGTTGTTCAATATAAATTTCTTCCTCAATCTTACCATTGAGAAAGGCTGTCTTTACATCCATCTGATGTAACTTCCATCTGAATACTGCAACAAGTGAAATGATGGTTCTGATGGTAGTATACCTGGCAACAATAGCAAATGTTTCGTCATAGTCAATGCCTTCTTTTTGAGTGAAGCCACGAGCTACGAATCTAGCTTTATACTTCTCCACACTACGATCAACAACATGCTTGATTTTATAAAGCCATCTAGAAGACACAACTGACTTCGCTGTTGGTCTAGGAATAATTTCCCAAACATCATTCTTCATGATTGACTTGTATTCTTCAATCATGGCATCAATCCATACCTGTTTACTTGCTGCTTCTTCGTATGATGAAGGTTCTAAATCGATAAGCTGACTCGTAAGACCATAGTACTTCTGCGGTCTTATACTTTCTCTGAAAGTCCCAGGAGGAGCTTTATGCTTCTCGCCTTCTTGCACCGTCTTTCGGTACCAAGCAGGTCTCTTTTTGGAAGGAGGAACTTCAAGTAGTTCTTCTAGTGGACTTTCAGTGTTCTCAGGAACGTCTGGAATTTGATCATCAAATTCCTCTTCCTCCCTTTGAATTTCTGAATCTGGAAACTCAAGTGGAGCAACTGCATCTTCTGGTGAAAGCTCTAGTGTTTTACGAAACACAGCTTCCTCATGGAAGATCACATCTTTGCTAACCTCAATAAGCCTTTGTCCTGGTATATATACTCGATAAGCCTTCGAGCAATCACTGTACCCAACAAAAATACCTTTCTTATCGAAGGGCTCTAGCTTAGCCCTCTTCTCTTTTGGCACATGGACATATACAGGAGTACCAAATATCCTCATGTGATCAACTACAGGTTTCTTCTTGGTGAAGACTTCTTCTGGAGTCTTTCCCCCCAAGATAGCATGTGGGCTTCTATTCTGAATGTACACAACAGTTCATGTAGCTTTAGCCCACAAAGATAAAGGAAGATCTAGATTAGTGATCATGGCTTTAGCAGCCTCACAGATCGTTCTATTCTTCCTTTCTGCAATCCCATTCTGCTGAGGTTTGTAAGGCACTGTCAGCTCTTTCTTGATTACTGCTTCTCGACCAAAATTATCTAACTCATTAGATTCATACTCACCTCCGTTATCTGATCTCAAGATACAGATGTGTCTGCTAGTCTGATTTTAAATCAGTGTCTTGAACTCTTTTAACTTGTCAAAGGTTTCACTCTTGGCCTTGAGGAAGTAAATCCAAGACTTCTGAGAGTAGTCATCAATAAACAAGACATAATATAAACACCCAGTCAAAGAGGGTGAAGACATAGGCCCACAAATGTCAGAATGAATCAAATCCAAAATGCCCTTAGATCTACTCTTGCTTCTGGGAAAGGATTTCTTAGTGTTCTTACCTAGAGCACATCCTTTGCAGATTCCTTCATGTTTTGGAGAAACTTCTTGCATACCCGTAACCATCTTCTGCAATCCTGGGAGAGCTGTGTAGTGAAGGTGTGCAAACCTTCTATGCCAAAGTCCACAAGGATCAATTGTGTGATGTACCAATGCATGAGAGGAGTCTTTGGAAGCCTTGTAGAGGCCTCCCTCTCGAACCCAAATCTGTACTGCTGAGTTTACATCTATGTCTTTTGCCTATAGAAAGACCTTGTCCATGAAGAGGACCCTGTAGCCCTTGTCTTCTAAACCAACAACAGATAAAAGATTCTTCTTTAAACTAGGAACATAAAGAATATTATCAATATGGAGAACTGTACTTGAATCAAGTTGAAGTGAAGTTGAGCCAACTTCTTCAATCTTGTAAGTGGAGTCATCTCCAAGTTCTACCTGAGTGGCAAACTTATTCTTTCTGTAACTGGTGAGGGTTCCACGGTTACCTATCATGTGCTTGGAGGCACCACTGTCCACCAACCAAGAAGTGGAGCAAGCTGAGAAAGAACCAGTTGGAGTAGAAATCAAGTAGTACTCTCTTTTAGTTTCTTCAGTTTTGTTAGCCTTGGTTTTCTTTTTCTTCTTTGGTTCTTCATCTTCTTCTTCCTCTGCTTCTGCAGCAAATGCTTGAAACCTTCTCTTCGGTTTCTTCTTGTTCTGCCTACAGTCTCTAGCAAAATGTCCAAACTTGTGGTAACTATAACATTCCACTTTTGACATGTCATAAAACTTACCCTGAGGTTTTTTACCCTTCTTTCGCTGAGGGAAAGGCTTCTTGAACTTCTTTGTCTTTGCTGCAAGTGCAAGATTGTCCTCCTTGATTACCTTGCCAGAGTTCCTTCCTTCTTCTTCTATGTAAGCATGCCAAAGCCTTTCAAAGGTTGGCTGATTCTCTCGTCCGCATACAGATGCCATGAAAGTTTCCCAAGAGCTTGGGAGACCATCAACCACTGTTTGCACAAGGTCATCATCATCAACGGTAATACCAATAGCAATGAGTTGATCTCTTACCTGTGGAATCTTTGTGAAGAAGGAACCAACGCTTTCATCTTTGTTCAACTTCAAAGTTTGTAGTCTCTTCTTCAAGACTCTCTTCTAACCGTGAGCCTTCTTTTCATATAGGTTGACCAAAGTATCATAACATTCTTTAGCAGTCTTCAAAGATGTGATGTTGGGCATCACAGACTCTCTGACAGAATCATAGATGATTCTTCTAGCTTTACCTTGCTTCCTCTTGTAAGCAAGCCTACTAACATTTGTTGTTGGCTCTTCTGTGACATTAAGAACAATGTCATCCAAATCAGTTTCATCTAGAATGGCTATTAGCCTGGCCTTCCAGGAGTTGAAGTTGGTTGAACCATAGAGCTTCTCTTCCAGTTTGAAACCATTGATGGCCATCTCTGTCACGTAGTCAAATGTTAGATTTGCAAATCTTATCTCAAGATCTAGTGAAAAAAGCAACAATAGTGTCCCTTTACTTTGTTTTCACATGCTAAGCTCTGATACCATGTTGAATTTTAGCATTAGCATAAATACTTCAAAATTTGCAGATGAACTTAAACAAATAACAAGTGCAGTAAAAACACATTCATCACATTAGCAGAATGGACACAAGAGTTTTTCACTGGGAAACCTTCAAAGGACAAAACCCCCCAAAAAGCATTAGTAGCTCATCTCGTAAATGAGATGACTTAGGAAATTCTTCAAAAAGTTTCTCTATCCCAAATCTGGGTTTAACCACAGCTACAGTAAATTTTCTCAGCAAAAAAACTAGACTGAGGGTTTCAAACCCTAGATTCCCAAAATTTCAGATTACATAAAAAATGGCAATTAGGGCTTTTTGAGAAGAAACAAGGTTTTCTCTCTCCTGCCTGAAAAATTACAGGCTGCGCTGCTCCGATCTGATATTACCTATCTGACTGTACTCTGCTGCTGTACGACTGTACTGATCTGTTGCCAACTGTACGGATTTGTCCGTAGCTTGCCCCGCTGCCCTCTTTCTCTGCCCGACTGCCCTCTGCTTTTGTTCAGCTGCTCTCTGTTGATTTGCAGCAGCCCTGTGACCTCACGGGGTTGGCCCATGGCAGTCCTGAGGGTCTGTGCAGCCACGGGCTGCTACAACACCCTCACGGGTAAGCCTTATAGGACGCCCGGAGGTGTTGTGGGCTTACGACAACCCTAAGGGTTTGCTCTAGGGATACCCTAGGGTGCCTAAAGAGCCTCAACCCTCGCGGGTAGGCTTGTGATGGGATGCCTAGAGATGCAAGAAAGGGCAGTGCCCTGTCCAAATAAAAAATCACAGCCCGTGAAAGAAGGGAGCTGCCCGAAAAAAAATGGTTTGGATCTGAAGAAGGAGGCCCTGAAAATTTGCTGAGAATGAATTTGCTGATAAAACCCTAGTTGAAGATTTGTTGAGAATGGATGCCCTAGCTGAGGCAAAAACATAAAATAGTCTTCTTCAGTAATAGTAGCTTCACCTGTGAGAGCAAAATTGTGTGTAATAATGAGAAGACTTAATCTTCTTTTATATCCTTTAGTCACTTGTAAGTGGACCAAAATTAGAAAAGATAAAATAATAATATTTTATTCTTTTCCTAATTTCGCTTTTACCTTCTTACCAAAAAAGGCTTTTATGTATTTTTGACTTTCACCAAAAGTCTTTATTTATTTTGACTTTCACCTGTGGTCCCTTTTCCTGTGGTCCAAAAGTCCTTATGTATTTTTGACTTTTGACTTTAGCCTTTTTCCAAATGCCCTTGTGGTCATTACCTGTGGTCTTTTTGATTCCAAAAGTACATCATCATAAACCAAGAGAGTTACTAGTGCTTTTATCTCACACTCTGTGTGACACCTAGATCTGGTACTAGGGTAACTTAACCAAGGGTAGCTAATCCTTGGAGAAGTACACAAAGCCCATAGATCAAGGGTCAGAGTGCCACACATGCCTAGACCTAGTCTAGGGCTTACAGTGCCTTCTTGGTAACAGACCAGGTGCCTCCATTTTCCAAGAGAATGGCTACTCAGAACTAAGCTGAGTCTACTGGTACTAGACTGGTCCACATCGTCATCTCGGACCAGATGTCTACCATTCAATAGAATGGTCACTCAACACTGGGTTGAGTCTACCTAGGGCAGAGCTGGGTCTATATCATGGTCCCAGACCAGATATCTACCATTCAACATAATGGTCACTCAACACTGGGTTGAGTCTTCATCGTGGTCTCGGACCAGGTGGCCCCATTCTCCTAAGAGAATGGCTCTCGATGCTGCTCAGAAAAATCAATGGTTGAGTGTGAGGTTATGGACATGCAACTTGAATATATCTTGCTCAAATATATTTGAGAGTGGGTTTATAGATACCCAACTAAAATATAGGTTTGGGCTATACCAAGATACATAAGTGAGGGGTTTATGGATACCAACTAATTATCAATATGCTTGAAGCCGAATGAAGATTACTATTGATTTTTGTACCTAGGAAGTTGTTCCCCTAAGTGATTTTTGCCTAAGTCACTTAGAAGGGGAAAATATCATGACCCTTGCATTAAATGACTTGAGATGAGCATTTAATTTCTCTTTAGTGATTAAAGTAACTTTTTGATATATTTAATTTGTGGTTGAGTGGAAAATAATTAATGGAGAGAAAAAGTGTATTAATCTCATCCATTGATTTATATGCACCAAACTCAATGTGGGCCCTTGGATTTGTTGACCCCTCAACCACCTTCATAACTCAAACAAAAAGGCAAGGAAAGGCATTCCATTATTATTCTTTCATGAGATTTGAGAGAGGAAGGGCAAGTCGACTTCTTGAGAAAAGGAGCAGGACACAGCAGTGAGAGGGAGAAATTGTTGGCATGCATACCAAGGCACCGAACAACAAAAATTATGGAGCATGCATTCCAAGGATAGGCTGGGCACGAATTTCTTGACTGTTGGCACATAAATCAAGGTACCGTACAACATTAATTACTGAGACTGTACAGCAGAGAACACGGTTTCCCAGGCAGATTCCAAGCACGAATTTTGAGGCAAGTTGGGCATGAAATTCGATGCAGTGATTGATTGGTTCAGTGGGCACAAATTCCGAGAAGGTAAGATAAATTTCTGGGTACAAAATTCCAGGTCTGTATAGGCTGAAAGTGACGGTCCGTACTTTGAAAATTTGGCATGAGTTTTCAGACTGCTGCACAGAGATTTGGGCAGCTTTAGCACGGATTTCAAGGCAGCCTGTTGTCTGCTGGTTGAGATAAGTTGTACCTGTAACTTGGTTTAATTGCAATACTATTCATTTTAAGAAGAAATAAAAAACCTCACTCTCAAACCGGTTTTCCTAGTATGGGTTTTTCTTGGGCAGTTTGCGAAAATAATGTCTCAAAATTTCATGTGTGAATAAGTTTAATTTTCTGTCTGTTAAATTGTCTGAAATTTCCTAGTGTTTCTAGTACTGTGATTTGTTAATGGAAAACAACCCTTTTGCAGCTGAAAGGTTCATTGGGTTGGGCATTAAACAACGAGAAAAATGTCTTGAAACTGGGTGGGGAAACACACAGTAAAACTTACAATTACACTCCTGTGTTCAATATACCCCCTTAATTTGAGTGTAAGGCTTTGAAGAGAAGGCATACATTACAAGATCCATTCCTCTTGAAAGTTGAACGAGAGGCAAAGACTTCTATTATGTATAATCAATCAAGAAGAGCAATGAGCATTGTACAATTGCACGACTGACTAAATGCATCAATATGCTGTCCTCAAATATCTTTCCTAAATGTTGCCATGTCCAATCATCAATCTAGCGACAAGAAACCCTAGTAGTCGGCATTGATCTAAGATGTTGAGATTTTTTATGGATAAAGCAATCACATAATTACTACACAGAGTTAGCCGATGAACCCATTCAAAAAAGACAACAAAAAATTAGAGAGAATGGCTATGTATAAGTGCCTATAGGCATAAACACTTTTTATTATAGCAATAGCTCATAAGATGATGATTTACAAATGATTCTTGAGAAATACCAACTCAAGAAGTAGGTTGCCTTCCCCAAAAAAGGTTATGTGCCCTCATAAGTAGGGCACATTCCCCAAGAGGGTTATTGAGCATCCATATCAAAGTTGACTAAGTTGGCCTTAACCATATAACCTAGTAATACAATAAATGATCACGTCAATGCTCAACCAATTACATTATCAATGACATGATAAGAGCTGGTTGTATCCAAATATGAGGATTACACCATTCTCAACATAAAGCTGTTCCTTATAAGCAAGGAAGCTATTGCTTACAAGGTCTTCATGTTTTTCAAACTTCTGAGGAGAAATCAAGTGGCAAATGGGATGGTTAGAAGGATCATCAGGAGATGTTTATGTTACAGTTATAATAGCCACCTAAACATACCCTTGTAGAGATTTTGCTCACAAATCTCATTGAGATGGTTCGGTACTCCAAGCAATAAAACCTCAAGAATGCCACTTTTGGTGCCAAACATAGTAACAAGGTCCATAGAATCTTGCTATAAGAGTGCAAGCTTCAATAATTTTTTAGGAGGGACAATCCAATCACGTGGAAAATAATATTGATTTTCCATGAAGTTCTGGTCAACCATTTGACAACCCACTGCAACCTTTGTAAATTTTCTCAGAGGTCTCCACTTGCTCTCAGAAGTTCATATATTTTACATGACCACAATATTCACAAATCCCAAATGAAATACACTTCTATCAAAATTAGAATAAGCATCACATGGACATCCATACAACTCATAAAGCAATAATCAAACAAATGACTCGGAATTTATTATGGAAACCCAACTTGGGAAAACCAACTATAGAGGGGCTTTCTTCTCTCTTGAGCCCAAAGCAAATATATTGAATAATAAGTGGAGAATGAGTTAGATAAACAACATATCAATTTGAAGGGTGAAATTCCTAGAACTGCAGTAGCTGCAACTGCAGCTCTTGGAAAGTGCGCCCCCAGCAGTACACTGCAGCTGGAAATTTCAACTCAGACTTTGCCAGTCACTGGATGTTGTATTCTCAGTCCAAACTCAGAAGGATGCTTCCCCATCTCTTCTGCTCTGCTTCGGAAGAACAACTGCATCCTCAATCACTGAAAATGACCCCCAGAAGTATAGCTGTGTCTCTCGTCCTCAGAGACATGTCCTAGCTAATTTTCTCTCAGTCTAACTCCGACTAGACCTTGATGGCCTCTCCTTAGTCACTGATGAAGGACCTTGGGCTCTCTAGGCCCTCTCATCCTCCCACACGTGCCAACAGTTGCTTGACGTCACCCACATGTGTGACGTGTTGCTACTGTTGCTGCTCGCATCCTACTCACCAGCTGCTCACATTGCTGCCATTGCTGCTCTTTAGTCTCAGAAGATGCTTAGTGAAATATTTCTCTCACTGCTCGAGTGAAAGAACTCCTAAATCTCTAAAGAGCTGTTCTCTCATTACCCTCACGAATGCGCCCTCAACTTTTCCAACAGTATGCGCCCTTCCTTTGGATCGGGAAGCACTGATCCACAATCCCATGAAGATGAACTCTCTCCCTCTCTGAAAAAATTATGTAATCCTTACCCTCTGACTTCCTTTTATAAGTCACTAAGAAATTAGGTCACCAAACCCTAATTAGGGTTCCAAAACCCTAATTTCACTTTCATGCAAAATTACTCATTTGCATCTTTCCTCGTTAATATTTCAACACTCCCTCTTAACGAGGAAAGTGGTTTGAATAACTCCCATTTTGTCCTTGAAGTATACAAACTAACTATTTCCCAGTGACTTTGTAAGAATGTCAGCAACTTGTTCGTCTGTAGAAAAATATTGAAGCATAACTTCTCCCATTTGAACACGATCACGAATGAAATGATATCTAATCTCAATATGCTTGGACCTATCATGAAGTACTGGATTCTCCATGAGTTTCATGCAACTCTGATTATCGCAGTAGATCACAGTTGTCTTCAATTGAGAATCAAATAAACTCACGAGCACCTTGTGAAGCCAAATAACCTCGCAGCTAGCTAGAGTGGCTGCAATATATTTTGCCTCAATAAAGATTGATGCCATCAACATTTGTTTTCTGTTAAACCACGACAGACTGCCGAACCCAAAGCTGAAACAACACTGTAAAGTACTTTTCCAGTCCACTGCACTTCCTGCCCAGTCAGAATCTGTATGGCCATTCAACTCTATTCCATCCCTCTCATAGTTCAATCCTTAATCTACAGTACCTTTAAGGTACCTGTGCACATGCTTTGCAGCCACCCAGTGCGCTCTCTTGGGTTCCACCATATACTGACTCAAGGTGTTGACTCCATAGCTCAGATCAGGTCTAGTGTTGACCAAATACATTAGAGATCCTATCAGCTTATGATGCTTAGTTGGTTCAACCAACTCTCCCTTAGAAGTCACTAACTTCTTCAAGTTGTAGCTTGCTTTAGAGCATACAAGGCTTTCTTCAGCCTGCACACATGAGATTCTCTCTCATGTACTTCAAAACCCATCGGTTGCTCCATGTAAACTTCCTCTTCTATAACTCCATTCAAAAATGTTGTCTTCACATGCCTCTGATGGATCTTCCAACCCATTTCTGTAGCAATGGAGATAATAGCTCCGATTGAAGTCTATCTAGCAACAGGAGCAAGTCTCATTATAGTCAATTCCTTCAACTTGTGAGAACCCTCTTGCCACAAAACTAGCTTTGTACTTCTTAATGCTATCGTCTGCAACATATCTAATCTTATAGAGCCATCTGGAAGTCACTACTGACTTCCCTTCAAGTCTCGGCGCAACGTCCCAGACATCATTCTTCATGGCGGAAGCATACTCTTCCACCATGGCATCTCTCCAAACTTGCTCGTCTGCTGCCTGCTCATAATAAGATGGCTTAGACTCACTGATACTAGTCACCATAGCTACATAGCTACAATATCTCTCTAGCACCTTACTCTCTCTAGCTGCCCTCTTAGGAGTCCCCACCATCTGAGCTTCCTTCATAGTTTCTTTAAGTCACTTGCGCTTCCTCTTTCCTGAAGTAACTTCCTGAGGGGAGAAGAACTCATCCTTGTCCCAATCCACTGCCTGATACTGAGTTCCAGAAGTAGTAGCTCTGGTGATCTAAGACCAAGTCATTTGAGAACCTGTAATTTGAGATCTTGAACCTGCAGGACCACCACCCTGTGGTTCTAACCTTGAGCTTGTACCTGTACCTGAGGAACCTATCACTTGAAAACCTGCCACCCCTGATACCTGTGACTTTGAACTCCGAGTAGCTGTGCTCTGACCCTTGTCAACCTGAGGAATGGAAGCCTGCTTCTCCCCCTTCTCCAACTCATGAGATTTGCTGAAAGCCTTGTCCTCCTCAAATTTCACATCCCGCCTCACAACTGTCTGTTTCCTTGAAGGAATATATATGCGATAGGCTTTTGAAATCTCGTCATACCCAACAAAGATACCCTTCTCTGTGATGGGCTCCAACTTTGTCCTTTTTCCAGAAGGAACATGAAAGTAAGTAAGACACCCAAATATCGTGAAATGCCCTACCTTAGGCTTTTCTACCTCGAGTAAGCCCTCTTCAGGAGTCTTGCATCCCAAAACCTTATGGGGACTCCTGTTCTGAATATACACACCTGTGTTGCACGCCTCAACCTAGAGAAAGAAAGGCAAGCCATGATTATGCAACATAGACCTTGCTGCACCAACAATTGCCTTGTTCTTTCTGTTTGCAACCCCTTTCTGTTGAGGTGTGTGTTATCACCAACCTTGTAGTTGCCTATGTGAGGTGGATCCAGGATGGATGGTAGAGGGACAAGCAACTAAGGAGGTGGAACCAAGATTGCCTCGACTCCCAAATGGATGGTTGTCACGCCAATTGAGGCAGTCTTCGCTTTATGTTATCTTAGCCCAAGAACATAGGGGGACACCCGGATCTACTCTTGACAGGAGAGATCAAACCTAGACACTAGATCAGATCAAATGGACTTGAGGTACGTAAGGTGTAAGGTAATGGAAACCCTAGATCTATGGATGATGTCACTAGGTGAACCAAGGCTTGGGATTAGGGTTTAGGAAGTGTGAGGCTTGATCCAAAGTGGGACACAGGTGACCTATGAGGTAAGTACTAGATCTAGGGTTAAGGTACTAGCAACATGTGAAGATATTCGCTGCCTTGGGAAACGTGACCAATGCAGGGAGGGAAATGACAGGATTGGGGCTATCTAGTACCGATGTATAGACTCGATGAAAGATATGACAATATCAAAATACTTGAGTTACTAGGATAAAGTCAAAACACAGGAAAAACAGGCAAAAGAGGGGGGAGCGCTAGGGTTGGAGATCAGTGCTTGTCAGATCTAGGGCAATGGAGTCACTATCTGCTCAGCGTTGTGTTGCAGCTGCAACTATTCTCCCCAAAATTTTCAATTTTAGGGCCCTCTTTTTTATTTGCTTTTATTAGATCTAGCCTAGGAGTATTTGGTTTTCTAGCCTAGGAGTATTTGGTTTTCACTAAAGCCGCCCTGAAGTTTAGATCTTTTCCTTAAAAACTTGATCTTTTTCATTTTCTATATTGGAAAACTAGTCGACTATCCTTTCAATATCGGAAGCATAGTAGACTATCTTTTCGACGTTGCGGAAGCCAAATGGTCAAGCATGTCGGAAGTACTTCTGACTCCCTTGCCGATATGTCGAAACCTCGTTTTCCTGCCTTTTCGTCTTCGTTTTGTTTTTCGAGCTTAACACTTAGAGGTTTTGATTTCCGATTATTTTTTATTGCTGTCGGAATGTTTTACAAGAGTGAGCCAGTGTCTTAGTGCCTGTCATTTTCGACGTTGCGGGAACCAAGTGTTGAAACGTTCCGAAAGTTAGTACTTTTCCTCGCCGACTCTCTAGAGTTTAGGCATTCCGATCTCCGACACCCGTTAGAACGAGTGGAGTCGTGATGATAGTGCTTTACAGCGTCGACGTTGCGAAGAAAGCTCTGTCTAGAGGTTCCGCTCTTAGAGTTTAGTGATGTCGATGACCAATAATGTTAAAATATCCAGAGTCCGTAGTTGGTTTTGCGCTCGTTGTTGTGGCTGCCCTCCGAACTATTCTTCTGACTGACATAAGGTTTGATTGTTGATAGGGTTTTTTAACCGCCATGATTCCGCCAAGGGTTATATATACGGGGGCGTGTTATTTTATTGTTTATCTGTTCTGACTTGTCGTTTGCACTGGTCCTTGTCGCCTGCACCGATTCGCGCGCGCCCAGCTGTTCGAGCTTGATTCGCTCGCGTTGCTACCGTGAAGGTTTGTCCATCCCGTCGACTTCACTGCTGTTTTCCAGGTAGGTGTACCATGAGTTTGCTATCTTTGGTTTTATTGGTTATTTAGGAACTGTTAGGTTTTATTGCATTGGTTAGGTTTTGCCATTGGTTAGGGTTGTCCGTACAAAGAGATTTCTAGCCCTTATGGTTTTCCACGATTGTTTTTACTCAGAAGATATGCAGTCTTAAGTTTTTAGCCGCTTACATTTTCTTAGTAGGAAAAACCGAAGTGTGTGTGATCTCTTTTGCCGTTATGTATACACTTGCTGCAGCGCGGGGGGTTAGGGTGGGGTTGCAGACAAGCGTTTCGCTGTCTGCAACACCCTTTTCTTGGTTTTACCACGGTCGGCAGGGGGTTTTAAACCGTTTCTTGTGCGTTTACCTTATCCCATGGGACTGCGGGGGATTTTCCCATGGTTGGTTTAGGGTTTTTCTCCAGGACGAGCATTGCGTAAAGATTATTATTTTTGAGTTTTTCTTGAGGACGGGCGTTGCGTAGGGTTTGGTATATTAACTTTGGTGTTGAAAACGAGCGGTAGGATTAATCCGATCCATTCCTATTTTTGATTGAGGATTAGTTTGATACGTCCCGAGCTAAGATAAAGGATTTTTTGATGTTGTGAAGTTTACAGACAGTGAGGCTTAGGCATTTTAAGAAGTAGCCTGCAAGAATTTTATTTCTCCTTGATTCTTTCATTCATTGAGTATTGTGTGTACCTTATTTTTCAGCATGCATATTGAGGAGGTAAACAAATTGATATAGTTTCTTGTTTATTGTTTAAAACACTTGCTAATAGCTCAGTGGGTCTAAGAACATGTTTTGGCTGTGACAGGGTGATTGTTATAGCGAAAACATGTCGTAGAGACAAAAGAAGAAAGCTCCTGTGGTTGAAGGAGAACCTGAAGTAGAGATCATCACCAAGGTAGAGTATATTTACGAAGATACCAAAGCCTCCGTTGGGGTCGAACCGGACTACAAGTATGGAGAGATGTATAAAATGATTGCCAACCAGAATGTACCTCATACCGGTTTTGAGGAGCTGACTATATATGCCAACATTGAGAAATCAGCTCTAATGAAAGTAGCCACGAGACCTGAGTTATTTCCTTGTTCAGAAGTGATAGGGTGGATTCTGCCTAGGGTAGATGTAACAACAATGATTCTGGAGAACACTGCCAAGCAAGGTTACGCTGCTTATAGCCCTGCATATGTCTCTATGGCTTATCATCTACCCTCACCCTAGGTTTATTTGACAGAAAGTTGGTTGAAGGAAACAGCTATGGACCTGGTGGAGACGGTGAAAAGAATGATGATACTCGGTAAAAATTTCTGAACTAGACCTTTCGGAGAATATGACACCTCCACTCTCCGAGCTCCCTACAGGTTCATTGCATTAATGCTAAATAGGATCTTCGGCATAGCTCATGGGAAGAGCTTCAAGATTGGATGGATACTGGTTATTTTCTTTGTAGCTACCCAATGAACCATATTTAACTGGGCAAACATTGTGTCAAACAGCCTCTCTGCATGCATATCAACAACCTTAGGAGGGGTATCCCAAAAGAGATCAGAGTTTTATATGAGCTCTATCCTGATTGACTGCATACTGTGCACTCAGTCTTTTCCAACTTTGAGATGTAACTGGGAGAGGGACAGAACACCAGTGTACATAGCATATAAATTGTTATGAGCCCATAAGTATTATAGCTATTACAAGGAAATCTGCGAGCACTTCAACATGCCCTTATATACCCTCATTTTCTTGACTGAATGCAATTGCATGTCCGAAGAAGCATTCAAAGTCATCGAGGAGTTTGGAGATTACTATTTGACTGAGGATGGGTTGTATATAAGAATGTACGGTGGTTCCAGAGCTCCTTCCCTACTACCAAAGTATGCCACAGATTATGTACTCCATAAGGAGGCGGTTAGGCAGGTGTATATTGATGGTGTAGGCAACTTTTTGTTTGAGCATAAAAATGCAACATATCCTGCAGTACCTTTCCTGTTTGGCAGCTACAAGTTTTCAAGAGTAAAGCAGGCAGCATAATTTGTTAAGGAGCTGGAGCATTTTCATTTTGGCGAAATGAATTTTCACAGGAATGACTCCCGCAATAAAGTAGCAGACTACTGCAAGGAAGCAGGAATTAATTTTGAATATACTGATTTTTGGGACAAGGATGAGGCGACATTTAGAAGTGCGAAGAACATAACCGCCCTTAAGAAGAGGTTCAAACAGAAAATAACTACTATGGGTGGAAAGGGCAAAACTTTGGAAAAGGCTAAGACATTGGAAGAGGAAGAGGCGAAAAAGAGAGAAGAAGATGCTAGAAGGCTAGCACAGGAAGCAGAAAGCTGGTTGAAGAATGAAGAAGAAGAAAAGAAGCGAGCTGGAGAGGAAACAACAAGGAAGGAAGAGGAAGAGAGAGAAAAAAGAAGAAGTTGAAATCAAGAAAAAGAAAGAAGAAAGTGAAGGTTTGAGACTAACAGGATCTTAAAAGGATCAGCAGACTACAGAGCAAGTGGATACACAAGGAGTGCAAGATCAAGTAGATCAGGAACAAGGACAATCTGATCCTGATCCCTCGGAACCTGCTGCATCTTCTGGTAGCATACTAGGACAAAATTCATTTTCTGAGATAAATTTGATCCCTTTCATGCCTACAGAGGGGGAGGAGGTTCCCGATTTTAGTACCATTTTTTACGATAAGGAAAAGAAAAGAATTGTAAAAAGAACCGAGAAGAAGATCGAGACTGGAGGATAGTCAGGAAAAATGATAACAGATAAAACATTGGTGCATGGGACACATAAAGACCCACGTTTGATAGCAAGAGCTAGAGTAGCATTAACCGCAGCAACTGAGGACAACGTGGACAGGCTTATGACGGACCTAGAGCAGTCAGGGAATAATGCAGCTCAATTGAAAGAAACTTTGAAGAAGGAAAGAGATGAAGGTCAAAAGCTGAAAAGGAAGTATGAAGACATGATGAATGAGGTCAAGACTTCAAGAACGGAATTCCAGACTCTGCAAATGGATAAGAATGCTTTAGAAATATCTGCAGAGAAAACAAAAAAGAATGCTCAGGATAGCTTAGCCGAATTACAAAAGCTACAGCTAGAACATCAAATGTTGAAAACTGAGAGGGATGATCTTCATGTATCATATGAGAATCTAAGTGCAGAGAAGAACAGGTTGCAAAGCAAGGTCACTGAGTTAGAAATGGAGAAGGCTACCACAGAAGACAAAGAGAAGCAGTATCAAATGCAGGTGGCAACCTTAGAAGAGCAAAACACTTCATTAACCGCATCACTGAAAGACACTATGGAACAGAAAACAGACATTCATCCTTTGAAAGAACACGTTCTAACTCAAAGAAAGAAGATTAAACAATTACAAATATGCATGGAGGACAAAAGGTGTAAAATTTTACAGATACACACCATATTAGAGGAAATTTTAGACACTACTTCATACTTTTTGGACAGATCTCAAGATATTTTGGAGATTCTAACAGGAAGAATGGTTTGGGCAGAAACAAATAAGGAATCTCCTGCGGAGTTAGCAGTTAAGGATCAGTAGAGTTTAAAACAGGAGTATGATTTATTGGAATTTGCAATTAATGTAGCAGAAGAGTTCAAGAAACCGTGAAGAAGACAAGGGGAGCATGTGCTGAATATTGCAAGAGGGTGCTTGCTACATCGAATAGATGCCAGACTTCTGCGGAGAAAAGATTGGATGTGATACCGGAACATGAATTGTTTCTAGAACATCTACAGAACAGGTATCAGGAAGATGAGCAAGAAATCTAGCAGGTCAAGGACCTAGATGAATGGATCTTGAAGAATGCAGTGGCACATGCAGCAGTAAGCATACATCTTACTAGAAGATCAGCTGCGCCTGAGTCCTGCCAGGATAGAGGGGGTAAAAAACCAGGCTGCTATTTGATTTCTTGAGCCTTCCGGATTTGAAGGCATAGCAGCAGAGGCCCATGCATGGAAGAAGTTCATCAAGGACCAAGCTGGCCCTTCTTCATAAAGTGTTTTGAAAATTTTGATTTAAAATGTAATATATTGTATTAATTATGTGCACACGCTATGAGACAAAATTTTGGAAATGAAAGGTTGGGGATGCTCAAAAGACATTGAGGGGCAGCCTAGGAGTTTTGTCTTTGTATAAATATAGGAGAGTTTTAGATGTAAAAGGGACCCTTTTTCCAGACTATCTTGAGAGAGTATTGTAAGAAGAACTATTTCCTTTTACAATAAAGATTCACACGTTTTTGTTGGAGAAAGTTTTGCGGAATGTTTCAAATGTTTGCTATGGACCAGTTGAATATGAACTATTTTGTTTTCAGCTTATTTCCATTAACTGTGAGATCGTTCTAACTCATTGAATTTCTTTTCATGTTACGAATGTACTCTGGTTTATTCTGTGAAATTTCCACGTTGAGTAATGAAGGTTTTAATTAACAATAAGCTATCTTGTTGTTTATATTTCTATCAATGTTCATGTGTTCTGAAATATTAACAGCTATCTGCGATTTTTCTTTATGCATGCACTATAGTACATTACTCAGCATTAATGATAGTTTTGCTCCCTAGGGATAGGTTAATAAGTCTTAGTTAGTTTTTTGCTGTTTGTGATTTAGATGTGAGAGAGGTAAGACGAGAGGTAAGAACCTGCGCATCACATTGTGACCCTCCTCGTTATCTCTATCGTCTGCATTTTAGTTAGGCACTTGCACATCATACCTTAAACACAAAAAACTAAAAAATTACACGGTGGACCGGGCCGTAACCGGTAAAACATTTTAATTGTTACTTGACCTATGGTAGCCGGGCCGTAAACTAGACGGATTCCCCATACCAAACAGTAACGGGCTAATTGGGAACGTTTATTGGGGAGAATCCCTAACTGTTGTTACCTGCGATTTTCTAGGCCTCAACACGTTGGAGGAGACCCACCTAGGAAATACCTCGATCTGTAAACCCAAAAATGTATTTTGCCGGAAAAGTCAGATCATGGGAAAAACCAGCAGCAAGATGGATAGCGCTAGGGTTTGGGAGGTCAATTTTTCAGATCTAGGGCAACCTGTCCACTTCTAGCTCAGCGTTGAAGGAGATTCGGTGAGAGGATGACCCGATCTAGAAACCCAAAAATGTATTTTGCCAGAAAAATCAGATCTCGGAAAAGTCGGAAAAATGGTGGATAGTGCTAGGGTTTGGGAGGACAGTTTCTCAGATCTAGGGCAAACCAGTCACTTTTAGCTTAGCGTTGAGGATGATTTGGTGAGGGGATGACCTGATCTACAAAACCCAGCAGCGGTTTGGCCCGAGATCAAGCGGTCTAATTTTTAATATTTTTGGTTTTTTGGTAGTAGATGCACTTAATGATTGACTGGAGATCAAGGACAATTCTCTGTCAATCTTTTCTTGTAGATTTCTCATCCACATCTACAGAAGTGCATGAATGGAAAGTAATCAGAAGATACTCCTTATCTTCTATTCTCATCTCTGTAGCCATGAAGCTTTACTAGAACCTTCTTTTTCACGAAGAACAACAAAATCACAGATTTGGCTCTTGTATGCCAAGATCTAAAAGATCTATCTCAAATCTCTTTTATCAACTATCAGATCTGATAGATCTTACCTCCACCACCTCAGATCTGAATCCTGCACTTCAGATATAGGTAGATCTAGTCATCGTCCTTCTGATACCATATATATCTATCCCATATATAGACTCCGAAACTTCAGATCTGATGGATCTGACCTCTAGAGTCACATATTTGAACTCTACCCTTTAGATCTGGTAGATCTGGTAACCCTCTCCACAGATCTGACTCCAACATTGAATCCTCACACAGATTTGGTGTGCTCTCACAGATCTGAGTGTGATTGCCCTCCTCTGACCTCAAAGAGGCTTTGATATCATGTAAATTTTCTCATAGGTCTCCACTCGCTCTGTGAAGTTCATATATTCAACATGACCACAATATTCACTAATCCCAGATGAAATACACTTCTATCAAAATTAGAATAAGAAACACATGAACATCCATACAACTCATAAACCAATAGTCACGCAAATTACTCAGAATTTATCTTGGAAACCCAACTTGGGAAAACCATCTACAGAGGGACTTTCTTCTCTCTCGAGCCCAGAGCAAATATAATGAATATTGAGTACATAATGTGTTAGATAAACAACAGATGAGCCCGAAGGGCCAAAGTCCTAGATTTGTAGCATTTGCAGTTGCAACTCTTAAAAAGTGCGCCCCAATGGTACACCGTCAGCTGGAAGTTTCAACTCAGACTCTGCTGGTCACTGGATGTTGTACTTTCAGTCCAAAATCAGAAGGATGCTTCCCCATCTCTTCTGCTCTGCTTTGCTTTGCTCCAGAAGAACAACCACGTCCTCAATCACTGAAAAAGACCCCTAATAGTATAGTGGCGTCTCTTCTCCTCAAAGACACGACCCAACTAATCTGCTCTCAGTCTGACTCTGACTAGACCTTGATGGCCTCTCCTCAGTGATTAATGAAGGACCCTCAACTCTCTGGGCCCTCTCAGCCTCCCACACGTGCCAACAACTGCTTGACGTCACCCACACGCGTGACATGCTGCTGCTGCTGCTCATGCCCTCCTCACCAACTGCTCACGCTGTTGCTGCTCTTTAGTCTTTGAAAATGCTCAATGAAATATTTCTCTCACTGCCCGGGTGAAAAAACTCCTCAACCTCTGAAGAACTGTTCTCTCACTGCCCTCTTGAATGCATCCTCAACTTTTCTAGCAGTATGCGCCCTTCCCTTGGATCGGGCAACAGTGATCCACAATCCCGTGAAGATGAACTTTCTCCCTCTCTGTAATCCTTACCCTCCGGCTTCCTTTTATAAGTCACTAAGAAATTCGGTCACCAAACACTAATTAGGGCTCCAAAACCCTAATTTCACTTTCATGCAATATTTACACATTTGCATCTTTCCTCGTTAATATTTCAACAACCTTGAGATGGATTATAATCAAGCTTCTAATATGCGTTTGTAGAAAAATAAGAATACACATGAATGTGAGATGTGAAATATAATATTTTATTATATTGGAGTCATTTGACACACTTCGGTAGTTCACTTTATATTTCATACATCAGGTAGTTGTGCTGCCTGCTTGACCTAACTACTACCTCTTAATACTAATGACACCTTATTAATCTATAGTTGTCGACTTAACATAATGTGATCTTTATCATACATAAAAGTTAAAATCACTTTATTAAATTTTGACTCTTAGTACTGGAGTTTTGATACTTCAACACCTCCCCTTGATATAAAATTACTAATTTTCAACTCTCTGCCCCCCCATCAAATCCAAAATCTCAAAACTTTCAGAAATATGATTACAAATTATAGAGACCAGTTGTTTTATATTCTGCTTTGTTTGATCTCCATACACTGGGACTCTATTGGTGTTTGTTAAACTGTTGTATTTTTCACTTTTGAAGGCATAATCCCACTGAATCTACCTTATCAATTAACAATTTAACTCAATTGATTGTGATCTCCTTTCTTTGAAGGCAGGATTTTAATGGAAATCACCTTGACAGGCGGATCATTCGAATTTCGAACTAATATGTCCTTTTCATTGGATATTTATCTAAGTCGCTTATTAAAAAATAGTCTTTTTTATTTTCAAAGTAATTATTTTCTTTCTCAGCTGATTCCTTTTCATCTTTCCAAGCAAAATTTATACTTTCCCTCTAACTTTGGCTCTGTGGAAGAAAAAGCTACCGTAGTCAGCTGTATGGTTACCCATGAAATTACTCCATAACGAAGATTGAATACAGATTCTCAAGTGGATTTTCATTCATCCGCATAGCCTGTTCAATTTGAATTCGAGCAACTATTCAACCAAAAATTTGTTGCCTCCATAAATTGAAGTCCAAAGTCCCAACATGCCTTTTACATACCTTAATTTTCTTTTGGCTGCATTCCAGTAAACTCTCTTTTTTGATTCACCATAAATTGAAGTCCAAAGCCCAACATGCCTTTTACATACCTTGATATTCTTTTGGTTGCATTCCAGTAAACTCTCTTCGGTGCATTCGTAGAGAGAGAAACAAAACCAACCACATAACCGAGATAAAACCTCATATAGGTATATTAGATTACCCACCATCTTCCTTTACATTGTCTCGTCTACACACCGTGAATCAATGCTGATGGTCAACTTTAAACCTGCTTTCAAATGGGTATGGGATTCCTTATAGTCAATCATCTGGAACTTCTCTAGAAGCTCTTTTGAATACTTTGATTAGTGTTGTCACAAAAAACTAACACCCTATGATGCAAAATCTTCACTAAGGTGTAGTTATGTACAACTATGGAAGCAATGCTACTATCACCTTAGCAATTTCTTCCCTTCTCTTTAGTGACTTGGATGAAGATCCAATCACATGGGGTCCTTCCTAAAGCAACTAAGTGTCTAGTGATGAGGCAAATCAACTTAGGTTGCAAAATTAGTTGTGGATGGATTATGGTTGTGAGTTAGAAAAGTTTATGAGTTGAAATCTTAAATAAGTGTTTGAAGAGACAGACAAACTAACTCATACATTGTTCATAGCATCCATAAACCATAGAACTTGATTGCATATGAAATGAATTTAAGTAAAGCAAGTGCATTATGTAACCATCCTGCTTATATGAGAAGTGATTAGCCGAGTAAATGATGACAACTTGCTGCAAAAGGAACTAGATTCAAGCCAATGTTAAATTAGAAGTGAAATGTAACAGGTGAAATGTGTCTCATTAAAACATTGTCGATGTAGATGAAATTGGTGTTGTAGCTAGTGATGAATTCAGTTTTAATGACTAGCAATTGAAATGAAAACTTTAAACCAGTTATGAAGATTGTGAAACAATAAGTGCAATTATTTAAAGTATTGAAATAGATTGCAAGTCTAGATGGACCATAAACTCTTTTTCTATTGCTGGTATTGACAATAGAATAGAGTTACCATCATTTTCAGAAATAAACTCACAACATAAGTTGTTAATTATAATCCAATGATGAAATTGAAAGAGTGGTTAATAACAATAAAGTATTTCTAGCAACTTATACGAGTGAAGTTGAGTGCTAAAGACCTAGAAAATGCCAAATAACTATGTGCTTTGAGGTGCAAATGATTAAAGTGTATTCAGTTTTTTTTGTGTTATTCACAGCCTTGACAATTGTGGTCAGGGCTCGCCACTTCCACAGTAATAATTCTAGTTGGCCCACCCGAAGGGGCCTCGCCCTATCGACTCCGGTTTTAGGAGCCTAACCCCGAAGGACCTAGAGAATTGGATTCGTGAGAATTGAACCTCTGACCTCAATATCTATGGTCTTTGGACTGGGATCTTCAACCAATTGAGCTACCCCTCGGGGCTAATTACATGTGCATACCATCAATATAAAAGAAAGGTGTGTGTATAAGTTAACAGAAATGATTAAATTTCATATCTGCTTATGTTGAGGGATGTATACCAATGCTGTCAGACTCGGACTCAGCAAATACTCAGCTGGCTTGGGACTTGGCTGACTCGGTGACTCAGATAAGACTCGACAAATAGAAAAAAAATTTAAAATATAGTAAATTTTGTGCACAAAAAATATACTAATGCCATTTCTAATCGATACAAGTTATAAACCACATTCTATGCAGAAATCCATTAAATCATCTCATAAAAAATGATAATACGACATTTTCCATACCTTATTTGTATGCAAAATAGTGAACTGAAAGATGGTTTCTTGAAATTCACAAATAGTACGAAGTTCAATTACTTAACAAAAAAACATAATTAGAAAATCAAAAGAGACAGTGTCTCCTATATATATCCACCTATTTGTTCAGTTGTCCATTTGGACTTTGATTATCAATTTTTGTGGGAATTTAAATTTAGTTCATTGAGTCATGATAACATAAGATGCATTTCTTTCTTTATATGCATGTCATGTATGCTTTATTGTTTGATTAAGAAAAGTTTATTTACGGAAGTTCATGTCTATACATGTAAAGTATCTTTAAGAAGACAATAGAAACAAGCCTTTATATTGATACTGCATTAAAAAATACATTTTTGACATTCACATATTTTTATAATAATTTTTATATGAATATTTTAATTAAAATTAATAATACAAAACATAAACATAATATTAAAACAATGATTAACTACTTTGCAACTATAATCTCAATAATAAATATATATATATATATATATCAAATAATTATTAATAAAAAATATATAACACAACAACACTATACATTTTTGATCCATCATTGAAAAAACCTACACTCTTTTTTCTAACAGAAGCGGGAAAATATTTATTTATATATAAATATTTAATAGAGTGTACATATCGCTTACAAGCCTGCGGGAAAAAATTCAAAATGAGTGCTGGACAAGATAAGTCCATGGAGTTTTTTGCTTCTATCAATTAAATCTGAGTTACAAAATTACAATATTTTCCAAATCCTATGTCACTTCCTCTAACAGAGTAGATTCCTGATAAACTGACTACATAAATATACGCAAAAATACATATCAAAATATAGTTAAAAGGGCTGAATACTTCATTTTTGGTTATGTTCATTTGCTACACCTGGCTGCACAGTGGAGACTTCTTCCATGGGGGAGGCTCCTTCTTGGTGCATGGGTCCGCTGTTACCTCTACATAAACCGTCCAAATCCTTCTGAATTTCACCGAGAATCTCTTTTAGCTGGACAAAGCGATTCTCGTTCCTCTCGTCACCAGTCATGAGATGCTCCGGCTGCTTATGGTTTATATCTTCTATAGTCCTCCATATCTCTTCATGCTTTGAAATCTGAAGCCTCTCCATGTCTTGCACCATTCACCTTATTTCCTCTATCTCACCATCTTGAACCTAGGAACATCCTTCAACATCATCCATGCAAGAGTCAATGCTTGTGATGTCAACAGAGGTTTTCCTATTCTCGTCCAAAGCAGTTGAGGTGACCCCAAAAACACATCTCATCATCTTCTTGTAATCCGCCATGGTTTTTTCAGTACCATAATCTCTCCCAAAATCTTATCCATTGCGATAACCTCTGCAAAAGGAAGCAGGTTCCTTCCTTTATCTGCAGACCTATTCCCCTCTTGTCCTTTGGAAACGTTACCTCTGTTTCGACTCCCAGAAGAATGCATACGAATGAAGAGTGTCTTGACTCTACCATATTTAACAGGCTGCAAAGAGTGTGAGGGATCTCCCAAATTGAAGTGCTTGCATTCCATGAAGGCAATCACGTGGGCTCCCTTGCATTCCATTTGATTCAGGATGGCGGAGATAAAAGGTCATGGACATGAGCCGTTAATGCTAATAACAATCCACCAAACTTGCCATCCATCTCTCCTCCAAATCTCAATGCATTTACCACTAAAAGCTTTGTCATCCTGTTCTCTTGAAGTGAGTTCCATATTTTCCTGGACCCTCCTTTGATGAGTGCTACATCCTTTATACTCATTCTCCCCAATGTTTATATCAAGGGACCACCTCCCTAAGTTTGAAAGCATGAAGTCCATTTAATGAAGGAACTAGAGTTTTTTTATCAACATTTCACCTTGCCTTAGTTTGGAGCCTTTATTGGGCAAACTATATACTTCCTTGTTATTCTGATGCTTAACGTGGAAGAATTGAACCTTTGAAATATCAGGGATATAAGCCAAAATTTTCTTTTGAACTCCCCCGACCTCTTTTTCTTTGCCCGACTGAAGGTTTTGCATCTTTTGGATGGCTATCCAGGAGTCTCCAAAAACTTGAAAGGTTCCAATGTTTCTATGGCCATTGTTTCTATTCCTTGCATTAAAGCCGCCCAATCTGCTTGGTTGTTCATCCTCTTGCCCAAGCCCCAAGCAGAGGATTGAATCTTTCTTCCTCCAGGGTCAAAGATGATCCCTCCCGCACTTGCCTCCCCTAGATTGCCTTTCGAGGCACCATCAAAGAATAATGCTGTTTTGTTTTGACTTCTTCTCCATATTTGGAATTTATCAGGAGGAATGCCTATAGCCCAGTTCTGATTCCCAATTAAAATTTTGGACTGAAGGGTGCTTATCCTGATATATTGTGAGGCCCAAAGGAGCTCAAAAAGGGAGAAATTTCTAGATTGTTTTGTTGTCCAACCCTTAGCCATAGGATATTCTTTCATTTGCAGTTTAGCTTTCAAGGCAGCTCTGCATGGAGTAGCTACTTTCCCTTCAAAGATCTCCTTATTCCTTGACAAGCAAATTTGCTAGATGATGTACTGAGGAATAGCGATCCATAAATTTAGCAGAGATTTTTTGTCTGTCAAGGTTCTAGAATAACTTTGACTCCATCCACTGAAGAAGCCCACGACTTGATTATGCGGATTGAAATTGACTGCAAGATCTTTTTATTGACTCGTCCCACACCTTCCTTGCGAAGGAACATATTCCGTGAACATGTGTTTGATAGATTCTTCCTCGCTCTTGCAAAGAACACATCTATTAGGGCCTTCAATCCCCCTTTTCCTTGGAGTTTTTGTAGTAAGGATTATTTGGTGAACTAAAAGCCAGGAGAATGCATTCATTTTGGGAGGACAATCCGGTTTCCAAACCTTTTTCCACACTCCTGACGGAGGAGATGAGGGAAGCTCGAGCAACAGGTTTTTGTAACTTTCTTTTGCTTGACGAGGCTTTCCCATTCAAATTGAGAAGCAGGGTATTATACTCTTCACACACGTGAGCTGGTACTTCAAGCCTTTTCCTTTCTTTCCAGTCCCCACTATCTGACCAAATAGAGAAATCATAAAGCTTGGTTATGCCTTCTCCCCTTAGTCATTCATTGATTCCCTTTAGTTCTTCTTTCTCTTTCACGGGAGAATGATTCATAATCTTATCCCTTCCAAATGTCTATTTTCTTGCCATTTCTAGGTAGCCAATGAAGATTATCTCGGATTAGCTTTGAGGCATGTTTGCAAAGATCCCAAATCTTTGATCCTTGCCCATTAAGTTCTCTGTCTAGACATTGAAGCATGTTCCTTTTCATGTATTTTTTACTTAGCACTTCTTTCCACCATTTCTTCCCTCATGTTATGACTCTCCAGAGAATCTTGGCCCCCATATTCATTAGCCTTGGTTCCCTGATAACTATTCCTCCTCTTTGATAACTATTCCTCCTCTTCCCTTTTCATTACGAACTATTTCATAATTGACCAAATGAAAATTTTTAACCCCATCCTTGCTCCCCTGCCATAAAAAGTTTCTAATATTTTTATTGAGGCAATTCATTATTCCAATGGGAGCAAAGAGGATAGAGCTTAGATAAATATGCATTGAGTTGAGGACAGATTTGATCATTGTGATTTTTCCTGCTAATTTCAGCCATTTGACTCGGCAAGATTGGATCCTTCTTTTTTATTTTTTGAATTACATCTCCCCAGTGTCCTTCCTTGCTCTTTTTGAGGGATATGGGGATCCCCAAATACTTAAAGGAAGTCCAGTTTACATTTACTTTGTAACCAAGAATCCTCGAGATTTCTGAATTTAGGAGAGGAGAGCAATTCCAACTATAAATGTAGCATTTTCCAACATTTGTTTCCCCACTGAAGCCTTCGGAAAGGTGGAAAAGGAATGGTTGAATTTCCTGGCAATTATCTTCGAAGCACTTCCCAAGAGAATGGTGTCATCAACAAACTGGCCTTGATTGGTTGCTCTGACTTGTTTTATAATATATATATAACATTATAATAATAATATAACAATTAATAATTAATTAAAAGTCAAGAGTCATGTGTTTACGTGAAAAGCTACAAAGGGGCTTGTAAAATTCCAAAACATTGTGAATGTAAGATCATCTCAACTTTTATCATTTTTTTATTATTATATCCATACATGGATTATTTATCCCTTCCTTGGGCCTCACTGATTCTGGTTTTTAGCCAATACTGCCAGAGTTTCTCTGATTTATCAGTCTTTGACTGACATTAGGTTGTTGCCCACAACACTCATCCTCGCCCCATTTCCTTCCTCAGCACGCTATCCCTCCTTCACGCATCCCCTATTCATCTTCCCCACTTCTCCCCTCATCCCCTCGCGCTCCTCATCTTTTGTATCCTCCCACACTTCGTCACACTCCTGTCCTCCCTTCTCGCACCCACTGACGTCACTTCCCTCCTTTCTCTTGTCCTCCACCGCCATCCTCCAACTTTGTTCCCTTTTGTTCCACGTCCTCTACGCCCACGCCTGCTCTTCTCCTCCACTCAGCCGCACGACCCGCGTTCTCCTCCATCCTCCTGCCCCGTGCTTCCCCCTGTGTCTACGTCCCCTCTCACTCCGCGACCTCGACTGCTTTCACTCCCTCTCGCAACCCTCCCCGTGCAGCTACCCGCGCGTTCCATACTTCTCGCCCTCATGATACCAGTCTCCACAACCACGTGCTCATAGATTCACGCCTCCCCATTTCCCGTGTTATCATTTCCCATGCCACCATACACTGTGCTTCCAATCTGTGTTACAGGCTACCCTACCCAGATAACCATCGCCTCTTCCCCATCTTCTGCGTCCTACCTCTCCCTGCTCTTCATACACCCTCTACCATCTCCGCTACCTCCCTGCAGTACCCATACACCTCCACACCCACACTTTCTCTCCGGCCCGTTGGTCCTCCCTCTCGACCCTCCTTCGTAGCCACTTCCTCCTCCACCTTCTCCCTCCTTCGCCACTCCTTTCTCCCACGCTGCAGCTCCCATCCCTCTTTTCCAGCCTCTACTTTCGCTTACCTCCGTTTTGCGCATCCTTCCAACACCTTCCATTCCGTTGTGTCTCCATCCTGTCACCTCCCGCACCCTACGTCCTTCGTTGCCTTCCATCCTTTACCCACATTTCCTCTGCATGCTCCAGGCTCAAGCCTCCACAACCACGCAACTCTAACTCATCATTATAAATAAATCATTATTATACAATAACAATATTCTTATTATTATATAGTAACCTAATCTTACCTTGTTGTCACCCCCACAATCAAAATTATAATAATATTTTATTTATTGTTATATATTTTCTAAAATCCTAATTCACACTCTTTTCAAAAATTATAATAATATTGTTATTATTTATAATAATAATACGTAGCCTTATCCTTATTCCTTCATCAAAAAAATAATAATATATTTATTATTATTTTAATAATAATAATTATTTGACAATTATTAATGACAAAAAAAAGAAAAAAAATCAGAGTCAACGGAGGATTTTCCAAAATGAAACACATTAAGGGTTATTATATCTTTTTATTTAACCCATTGTTAAAGGAAGAAAGACAAAAATCAAAGAAGAAATCAAGTGAAGGAAGACCAAGTTATTGTCTAGAATTTGTAGCTATGACGCTTGCAAAATCAGAATTACAATCACAATTACAAGCAGTATTGGCTCAATTAGAACACTACAGAGTGACCAATAATTATCTACAATGTGAGGTGGATAAGCAGAAATTGGTTAAAGTACTTCAAGAACGAATCAATCACACCTTAGAAATCCAAAATCAAATATTGGAAAAAAGAATGAAGGTTTCAGAAAAATGTTATCAGATAAGGATGAACAAATATAACATTTGAAAAGTCACAATCAAAACTTAGAAGACCAAATAAAAAAGTCAAAGAATGACGAAAAGTCACTGTATAGAAACGATAACGACTTTGAAGAAGATATAAAGCGCTTAAACCAGCTCATCAAGGACAATGATAGTGAATGGACGCAAGCCTAGAAGAAGCTAGAAGATCAAGATTCAAAGATATGTCAACATCAACAACAACAAGAAAAACTCGAGCAGAAGTATGACGACATTAAGAAAACGCACAAGTTGGAAATTAAGAAAATCAATGACAATTTAGCAAGCAATACCGAAGAACTATTTCGACTAAGAATTCATAACAAGACATTACTTACGAAAATCAAGACGCTGAAACATAGTCGAAAGATAGAACTTTCCAATGAAGACCTCAAAGGAAGAATATTAGAAAAGGAGGGAGAAAACCAACGCCTAAAAAATCTTAATCAAGAACTAGAGGAACAAATCGAGAAGTTAAAAGAGGACACAAAGTCGCAAGACGACAGGTTCGAGAAGATTCAGAGTAATAACATTCTATTGGAGAACAAAGTAGCTCAAATCCATAAGGAAGCATCCAAACGTTTTGGAAAACAAATTTAAGTTGAGGAAGAAGAAATAAATATAAATTCAGTCTTCGTCACAGTTTAAAAGGAAGTCAATCCAGTAGAAAAACAAACATCAAAAACTCCTTGTCGACACCCCAATTATAAACGTCATTTTGACCAACGAGAGGGTCAAAATGAACATACACAAAGAGTTATGTTGTCAGACAAGCAAGAACATTAAATCAACATACTAAGCAACAAACAAGAAGTTCCATCCCGCAAAGCGGTCAACAAACAACTCCAATAAAGATAGATCTCAGATGCACAACTTTACAAATGATGTGACAATTTTTCTTGGGAATCCGTAACTCATATTGTTTCGTTTCATTAAGTGTCGCAGCTACTAACACAAAGATCAAGAAGATGTCATTACAAACAAGAAACTAGACATAAGCCTTGTCTTCTCTAAGCTTTGAGCACAAAGCTTCTCTAAGGGAAGGCAATGTTATATAAAAAAAAATATATATCTATATATAACATTATAATAATAATATAACAATTAATATTAATATTTTTAATATTAATTGTTAATAATAGTTAATTAAAAGTCAAGAGTCATGTTTTTACGTGAAAATGTACAAAGGGCTTATAAAAGTCCAAAACATTGTGAATGTAAGATCATCTCAACTTTGATCAAAATATATATTTTTATTATATCCATACATGGATTATTTATCTTATCTGCAATGGGTATTCTAGTAAGAAATAAACTTTATTTGTTTCATGACTCCAGCTATATTAATTCCAGGAAGTGTTCCATCTTCAATTTGCTTATTGAGATTTCTGCTCAGTGACTCAACAATAAGAATATATAGGAAGGGAGACAGGTGGCATCCTTGGCAGAGGCCTCTCGAAGCTTTGAAGAAGTTCGTTGGTTTGTCATTTATCAGGGGGGCTATCCATGGGCTACTTATGCAGGCTCTTATCCATTATATACGATCATCAGAGAAGTCAACGCTCTTCATGATTCTGAAGAGGAAGTAATGCCTTACTCTATCGAAGGCGTTTTCCAAGTCTTTTTAAGTGCTATTCCTTTTTCCTTCCTTTCGTAACTTGAATGAATCGCTTCTTGCACAATAACTATGTTATCTATAATTTGTTTGCCTGCAATGAAACCAACTTGATTTTTTGAAATGAGCTTGGGAAGAAGCTTTTTGAGCCTGCTTGCAATGATTTTTGTCAATATTTTATATGATGCTTTGCACAAGGATATGGGCTTGAACCTCTTTAGGGAAGTTGGTTTTTTCTCCTTTGGGATTATGTAATGTCCCCCTCTAATTAAGCACCCCAAAACACCCGCTAACCTACTTAATTCCCATAGGTTCGAGCGGGTACTGCATGAGACGGAATTGACTGAGGGCATTTGATACTTAGAGCAGAATAGGACCATTATTCAGTGTTAATGTCATCAGTCGAATAAAAGAAGCCTTATTTCTTTAGGCTTAAAAGTCAATAGCAAATTAGAATTGCATGCATGCAAATGCGAAGCATAAACCCTAAAAGTGACATGCAAACCCTAAAGGCGCATGAGTTTCTATTTGAGAGGGTTATTGGACTAAAGAGAGTAGCTATTATTATTGTTGGTTGATTTTGGAGTTTTTAGCAGCAGCACAACGTGTAGCCGCGACAATTAGGGTTGAAGACGGTGTCTTTAGCAAACGAGGGTTCGACAGTGAGATATCTGCCCTAGTCTCCTATTGGGATAGATCACCCAGATTTATCCACATCATTCATCATATACTTCAGTATCCAGAGATTGAGCACACAGAGGGATTATTCGTTGATTCACAATTTGCAGCCGGTAACAACGGGAAAACCTCAGAAGGATTCGCTGGGACCACAAAACCCAGTCTTTCCTCCCCATGTCAGCTTCCTCTTTCTCAGCAGGATTATCTTACGGCATAGAGTGACTATCAACCATCAATTTACTCACCTGGAGCAGCTATCAGCCAAACAGAGAAGCTGGGGGCGTGAGCAGCAGAACTGCCAATCAATTTGCTAGGGAACTTGGAGAGGTCAGATTCCTTGCATGCTCCGGTCATTCTCTTTGGCTTGGGCATATCTACATCCCGACAAAATCTCAGCACCAACAAGTCACTCCTCCACCAAAAACGTCATCTTCAGCATGAGGAGAGCACATGTGTGCAACTGGGCGTCAACACCTGGAGGATAGCACCGATACTTAGCCTATTCAACACTGGATGCATGCAGCCTATCTTAGGAGTATCATCGGCTGAGTTATCAATGGTAAGTGTTAAATTCCTTTCTGTAAACCCTAGCCCTAATTCTGCTATATTATAGGGCATTTTTGCATGGCAAGTTTGCATGCACAGTTATTCCGTATTTTTGCACAAGACTGAGTGTATAAGTCAACATCATACCAAGTATCAGTAGAATATCAATATTCAGGATATTATAGATTGGGGCAATGAAGGAAGAGTTTGTTGTCCCTTAATCTTTTCCCTCCCCTTTGAGCGGTTAAGCATTCTACAAAGGTCCACCTTTATGATATTCCAATATTTTTATAGAAATTGACGAGGAAGCCATCGGGTCTTGGAGCTTTGTTTGGTTGGAGAGACCAAACCGCAGCCTTTGCCCTGAAATTTGTTTTAGAAGGAGATTATTTTACTCATTGGTGACTAGATTGGGGATGTTTTCACATAGGGAAGCGAGCATTGCCAAATGATCTTCTTCTTCTCGATACAAAGATTGAAAGTGCTGATGAGCCTCTTCTTTTTATTTGTTGTATGGATGTTATTTTCTCCCCTCTTTAATTGTCTTATTTTCTCCCCTCTTTAATTGTCTAACTCAAGAATTGTGTTTCTCCTCGTCCTTTCTTCATATTGACTATGAAATTATGTTGTGTTTTTGTCTCCATCTCTATGCCAGAGGCTCCTTGATTTTATTCTTCAGTCTTCCTCTTCTCTTTTCTCAAGATTTTGTATTTTCTCATCTATGTCTTGTTCTTTCCTCTATTATTTCTCTACTTTCCATATCTTCTTGCAACTTTCTTAGATCCTCTTGGAGTCTTCGTTTTTCTTGACCTGGATCCGTGAGAATTTTGGCCCAAAGTTTAAGAGCATACTTGGTGGCTTTTAATTTGGACTCCCAATTGAAACTTGGAGCTCCATTAATGTGAACTTTCCACACATGCTTTATAATCTTTAAAACTTCCTTTTCTCTGGTCCAAGAGGAGTTGAATTTGAAGGGGATAGTTCCCATATTCTTGGGGGTCAATAATTCTAAGAGTATGGGCTTATGATGTGAAATAGATGAAGGCAAGATCTTTGAAGAAGGAATACACATTTTTTAAATAAAAAAGATACTTACCAAAAACCGATCGAGTCTTGTTGCAATGTGTCTAGGGCCAATTCTTCTATTGTTCCACTTGTAATTTCTTTTCCTTGGTTTTATATCTGTGAGGTTCCAGGAAGCTTGCATCTTCTCAAGTTGCTCTCCGAAAGGGTCTTTGACCTTTGAGCCACCTCGGCTTTCTGAAGAAGAAATCATAGTGGTGAAGTCTCTAGCTACAATACTTCTGAGATGCATATCTCTCTTTGAGACTCTCCAAAGATATCCAGAAGTCCTGCTTTTTGTGGTGAAAGACCGAGCCATACACGTTACATACTATGATCTTTTCATTTTCCTCAGTATCTTCTAGTTCCACCATCAACCAATTAGAGTTTCTCCATTCAACAGATAACAAGGACCTCCTTTTGTCCCACTAGGTAATAATACCCCCCGAGTTTCCTATTGCTCCTACTGAGCTTTCTTTTTCGTTTTTGCATAACTTCTTCATTATTTCTTTGCTATCAACCTCGCTCATTTTCGTCCCCTGGACAAGAAGGATAGATATATTTTCTCTTCTTATCATGTTCCTTATTGCTTCTGTCTTTGTTTTCCCTACCAACCCTCTACATTTCCAGGTAACGATTTTCATTATTTCTTACGAATGAAAGGGGTGTGCCTTGCCTTCTGATTCTCATTTGGTCCAAAAGGTTGCTTTTTTGATGACAACAATTTTTTTATGTGTTGATCCAAACTTGTTTGTTTTCCTTCTGCCTTTTCTTCCATGTGGGTTCTATCAGGATTTCTTCCTTTCTTGCTTGGAGGCTCTTTTCCTTCTTCTCTATATTCTGTTGTTTCTTCTTGCGAGGACTTAGATTGGATCTTGTCACTGATCCTGATGCCCCTGATCTTACTTCAACAATTCGCTGCTCTGGGGGGATTGATATGTAGTTTTCTTCTTAGGCTATCTCTATTAGCACCGACTGTTCATTTATTGTCTCCTTTGGAATTTTCTTCCTTATCTCACCTTCTTCATCTAATTCTGAGTCTTGATTAGCTAGGGCCTGAAACCTGTGCTCAGGGGGACCTTCTTTTGGAGGGGAAGGAGTCTGGTTTCGCTTCAGAGGAACTTTCCTTCCCTTTTCAGGGACAACTTTCCAATCTTTATCCTTGTTGACCGCCTCATCCTGAGCTTTGCTTTTTGCACAGTTTTTATCAAAATGCCCATATTCATGGCATATCTTGCATTTAAATGGGATTTGCTCATAATCTACTTTTTGAAGATGTTTCCATCCCTCCATTGAAAGATTTAACTCCTGCAGAAGACCTTTTTCCAAGTTGACCTTGATGCATAGTTTGGCACACGAGAAGAGGGGTGGTTTTGGCTCAGCTCTATCTATATACTTTCCTATTGTCCTTAGATCCTCGTCCCCTCAACAATGAAGAGGGAGATGGGTGAGAGTAACCCAGACAGGAACAACAGAAGGAATGTTGTTTTCTGGAGGAAGCAGTCCATTGATTTAAGTACATACCTGTAGGGCCCATGAAATATGGCCCATTTCGAAATATTAAGTCTTTGTCTTCTGTGTTCGAACAAAATACAAAGAAGCCCTTGCCACAAAAACTTTGTACAACTTCTCCTTTTATCAACAACCTCTAGTTCTTGTTTAGTCAGGTTTCTATTGCTTTCGGAGAGGGCCAAAATCCAGTGAAGTACACTACTAGACCTTTTTCTGATAGAGTCACTTTTGTTAGACACTGAGAGGGGGGTGAATTAGTGTAAAACCAATTTTACAACTTTTCTTAACTTGTCACCATTAACTACCAATTCATCATTCCATTATTCTACCAATCTCATAATCATTTCATAAACATCTTTCACTTCATCATTCACATAGCATAAGCATTTAAATCATCAAGAACCATAACACAAAAGAACACAACACCATATAATTTTGTAATTTTTTTGTATTAGTTTTGGTCTGGCTACAACCGTTAGGTAAAATCAGCACCTACTGATATGAAGAACACTACTCTGCATCCAGGACCCTGGTAGGTTTTCTTAGACCCTGCTAAGAAGGGTTTGAGGTATCATAACCTCTGAAGCAAGTCAAGCTTGCATTTACAATTTAAGCTTACTGTCTCAACACACTTTCATCACTGTCAAATCATGTCACTGTAAGCATTATATCACTTGTCACTTGACACTTCTTTTGCTGTAGATGTCACAGTCACACTGTCATGCTCACTCAATCACCAAGGTCTGCTCATCTCTGCTGTTGCTGGTCAACTGCTCATCAACACTGCTCATCATCTCTACTGCTGGTCATAGGTCTGCTCATCAGTCTACTCATCAATACCGCTGCTCATGAATCTCTGGTCAATCCCTGCTCATTAACCTTTGCTTATCAACCTCTGCTGAACAGTCTATTGCTGGTCAATCTATGCTCTCCATTCTTGTCAAGTCTTTGACTTTCTGCTGTAAGACTTGTTCTATATCCTCTTACTGCTTGCTGCCTTAAGCACAGTCTGCTCATGCTCAAAACTGCTACTGCTGTATGTGTACTTCATGCATCTTCAGCATTCAGTATACATCATCGAAAAGTAATCAGTGACCATACCTTTCAAACACTGTGCACATCACTTGTCTACTCATATACTGTTTATCCTCCACTGTATGTGCATCACTGCATACATATTCATCACTTGATTAGTGAATGTCAATACTTACACCAGGGGGCTGTGTGTGTTTGTAGAAGACCTAGACCGTTCAATTCTGAAGAAAACACTGGGATGTGTATGACTGCTGTGGAAGGCGACCTTAGCTTGGTCTTTGTATTGGCTGGAAGTAATCACTTTAACTAACCACCTTCCAAATCCTCTTGTCACTTATAATTCGTCATCACAGCACTAGATACTTCACTGTATATGCACTATCTTTAAAAGAAAAACTTGCCAACTAACCGCTGCTTCAAAACTGTCCATTAGGGTATGTTCATACTTGCATCAAAACTCATAGTGCATCACTACTACAGGGTTTGTATCATGTCTGCATTTATCCAAGCATCATCATATGGTGTCATACATACCTAATGTGGAGAACCTTAAACAAACTTCAGACCTCAAACAGCTCAACCTCGGACTATTGGAAAAGTCTGTGTGAATTGCAGACCTCAACTTCATCAAATTTGGGACTATGCAAAATGCTGCGAATTTTCTTCAAAACTTGTGTTGGACGTTATGGTAGGTTCCAATCTTGACTATGTATGTTCTTGATGTCTGCAAAAAGGGTGACGAAACTGTATGTTGAGGAGTCCACTGTTTGCTGGTTCAAAACATTTATCAACTCTGTCAGATCATTTTTTAAGTCTGTTCATCAAGATCATGTCACAGCTGTCATCAAGTCTTTGCCAAGCCACCAGCATCATGTTTTCAGCTGCTGTAGATATCACTGCCATACTGTAGTAGGTGTCAAACTGTCATCATCATCATGGTCTTCTTCATTTTGTCACTGATCATAACTTGACAGAGGTGAGTATGTCAAGTCATCAACGAAGTCTTCAATACAGATCAACTACAATCTCACACAGTTACAAGTCCAAATCTGCTCCAGACTTCCCAGTTAAGTCTGCTCTAAACTTCTCAATCTGGGCTACTATGGGATTGATTCAAAACTGCTCCAAATACTCTCTGTTACATGAGTAAAGTCTGCTCTCAAGGCTGCTCCTAGATTGTCACAAAAGGACTCTTAAAATCCTCAGAAATGGCTACTCAAATTACAATACGAACTCAGCCAAAGTATTGCTCAATAATAGTCCTTTGATTTTGCTATTTAACACAAGAGTATGATCTCTGTTTTATAACAGTCCCAAACTATTGCTTATTACAGCTCATTAATGAGATCTACATCACAGTCCTGATAAACTCAAAAGTGCTGCCAGCAATATGAGACGTAGGGCTGATATCAACCTTATACCCAGTCAAATTTGTCTTCAAATGTATCATCATAAATACCCAATAACATCCCTGTCACAGAAGAATAAAGATAGCCAAAGAATCACACTCACTTACTGATCCATGCAATTCTTTACACAGGCTCAGCTGAAACAGCTCACAGACTCAGTTGAAACACCTTGAAATGCTAACAGGATGCTCCTCAAAATCTCGGTGCTGAAATTCCTTCAAATGCTGATAAGCATCACCTCCCATCACAATTCCTTCATAAATTCGGGGCTGAGACAGGTTGAGACTCCTTTAACTGCTGCTACTGTATCTTCCTGCGGCTGTCCTCATACTAATTATGTCCCAAAAATCAGAGTAAATAAAAGGATACAAATTCTGTCCCAAAAGGAAAAACTCCCGCTGCTCTTTTCCTCTCTTGTTGCTGCCTCAGTGCACCAGTAACTCCTGAGATCATAGAGCTCTTATTGCCCACGATTTCTCAAAAAAAAATTCGGGTCTGCTCCTTCTGCGGCTGCCTCAGAGACCCGAAAATCTCAGAGCTATGTTAACCCACGAAATTCCACAGTCATCATCTGCTGCAGCTCGGATCTCTTCACTGCTTCAAAATTCGGGTCTGTGATACCACCGAATTGTAGACTCGACAGCTGAACGAGAGGTCTGTTGTAAATCAAACCAAGATCAAACCCAAAAGATTAATGTTCAGCTGCTGCAAAAACGTCACTGCTCCTAGTCCACGTTACTGCTGCAATCTGGGTCTGTTCTTGACCTGCTAAAACTGCTCCTTCACAGAAAAACAGTCATTTTTACCTCAGTCGAGTATTTCCTCAGCTTGGCTGGCGAAATTCATCCTTATGATTGTGCATGGATGTGTTTAAATACACATTTTAAGTGGACAAATCATGCTGGCTGACTTGGCTTCAAAGTATGTATTTTTTATTTATTTTTGTTCTTTATTTGACTTTGAATTTTGCATTCAAATTTGTCATTTGAATTTTATTTTGAATATTTAATTTGACAAATCATGCTGGCCGACTTGGCTTCAAAGTATGTATTTTTTATTTATTTTTATTCTTTATTTGACTTTGAATTTTGTATTCAAATTTGTCATTTGAATTTTATTTTGAATATTTAATTTGAATATTTAATTTGATTTTTTTTTTTTTTAAAATCATTTTTATTTTTAATTTCCCTTACACTAGGGTCAACCCTTACCATTAGGGTGTCATATAACCTACTAGGACTTGCATGTAAAAGTTCATAGGTTGTCCAAGTACCCACTCACCATCATATGTGTGTGGGTGCCTTCATCTTCCTTATGCCCTAGGGCCATACTCAAGGGTTCCAAGATCCCAAGTGCCCACATCATCTTCATTTCTTTAAACCATCTAGTGTGTGGGTTAAAAGGCTTCTTCAAGGCCTTATTTATCAAGCAAAGGGTATCCACAATATGTCAAAGATCATACAAGGTCATCAATGACCACAACATCTTCATTAAGAGTGCTAGGACCATTAAGCCATCAGATGTGGGTGAAACAACTTCAAGGGACTTCTTTAGAGCTTCTTCATCAAGCAAAGGGCTTCAACCACCTCAACCACATAAGGAGACCACCAGTGGTCGCTAGGCCTTCTTTTGGGGTATCATGACATCATCATAGCATGAATGACTACAAAATGGGTCATTAATGCTTCTCCAACCCATCTAGGGTTTCTCCAACGTTCATCAAGGCTTCAGGACCATCTCCAAGGTATTCAACGTCATCAACAGAGTCTTCAACATCTTCAGCAAGGTGGTGGCATCAAGATCCAACCTTGTGGGTACAAGGACCTTGTCAACTAGGTACAAGGTGCTTCAAGGCACAGACCCACTCTGTAAGGGATCAAGGCACTGCAAGTGGGACTTGGTGGCATTAATGACATCCTGTGGGGCCACTGCAAGTCCATGTTGGCATCAATGACAATTTCATCAACAACTTTCTTGTTTCTTGCTGATGCAGAGGTGAGTTTAATTTCAGGAGCTGCGGCGAGCTTGACAAACCTTGAGTCCAAGTTTTGATATTATTTTGGAGCTGTGGCTACAACAATAGAAATTGCCCTTCTGAAGCGGGTGTCAAGAGAGGCGGTCTCCTCTAACACCAAGTTCGAAGGGTAGGCCATGAGCTAAGCAAGGGGCAAGAAGTAGAGACACAAAAACCCTATTTGAAAAGCAATCATTCTATGCAAGCTTCACAAACTCAAAAAAACCTACACTGTTGAAAAAATTAAGTATACCATCAATCCATAGAAGTATACCATGTTCCCACTGTATATTAATATAGTCACTCATTGGAAAATATGTTCTACACGAAAAAAAGTTTGTAGACAAGAATTGGAGAGTCAATAAAGAAGTCGTATGGTATGAGTGCTTGAAATAGTGGGACGAAGAAGTCAATAGACCAAGTTTGCAATAATCACACAATTTCATATTTAATGGGATGTAAGGTATTAACACTATTTAATAAAATAACTTTTTAATATGTCACTTGAGCATTGTCGCTGCTGGGTTGCCTCCAATCGCAACAACCTTCAAAGTTTTATTATAGAAAGTTTTGGTTCTGCCAGTGTAGTTGCTTGAATGCCACGATTAACATCTTACTTGAAGCAACCAAATCTCCCTTGCAAATCAAACCAAAATTTTCCTCTCAAACCAAATTTCGTGTGTTAAAGTCAACAAAACAAAAGTAGATTGCCCATGAGGACGTGAACTTGTAAGTTTTTGATGAGTTCGCATGAGTTATGAATTTCCAGCGAGTTTGTACGAGACTCGAGTATGGAGGACGAGTATGAGCTGAGTACTCGCTTGGGATCTCACTGTTGATTGTACAACATCAAGAGTCATTCTCTAAGACTTGTGTGGTATCAAGTCAGGACATTGTGTTGTATCAAGTCTTAAGTATCCTCATATGATTGAGGTGGTGATGTTGTTTTGTAGAGCTTGTGAGTAATATCAAGTTGAGTTCTGTGAGTAATATCAAGGCTGGTCTTGTGTTGTATCAAGACCGTGGATTTGTGTTATATCAAGTCTAGACTTGTGTTGTATCAAGTCCAATTGTGGAGATGATCTTGTGTTGTATCAAGATTGAAATCTTGTGTTGTATCAAGACTATGGACCTCCATTTGTTGAGGTGGTTATACTATTTGATATATTGCTAGTCATGGTCATCGAGTGTTATAAGTCTCCTGTTATCACACAAAGTGTAGCTACCCACTTGAGATATCCTATCCGGGATGGTAGTGGTAAGGCAGCTAATTGATGACACCGTAAGGGCCTCATCCACTACAGGTAAAGGGTAGTTGTCGCACCAGACAGGCTCTGGTCTCTTTAGATCAAACTAGAGAATGATCAAGGGGGAGACCCTACTAGCTTAAGAGGGCTAGCGCACCTACTCAAAACACTCCTAGGGTTTGGCAATGGATAAAAGATGAGAGATAATGAGTGGATAAAACTAGATCTATGGAATAAGTGTGGTAGAGAGGTTAGGGTCAAGTTGGGAAGGCTTAGTAAAGATAGCAAATAACCCAACTTGATTGAAATTATACAACAAATAGTTTAAGGAAGTAGATCTAGTGATATCTAGCCAAATAAATGAAAACCCTAAAGGGACCCACCAAGGTTTTTTTATATAAGTGGACAAAGCAGACCCAAAAGAGTAGATCAGGGCATGAGATGACTAGATCGGGGTACTTGAGGATCGGATCTATGGTTTTGAGGTGGGTTCAATCATACCCATCTGATAGATCTGAAGAAACGACCACCCACCCAAGAAGGGCGCCCCCATTTAGAGTGACTAGTGCTAGATCTCAGGGAAAATGGAGTCCGATTTACATGAAACTTGAGATCTAGGGTTTATTCATTAATCTCCAAGTGGGTTTTGATGGATGTTAGCAAAAACTCATCGGATCTATCAGATCAACAAAACTAGGGTTTTATTGAAGAGGGCTTGTTTGACAATTGGATAAAAATAATGAAAACAATACTCACCTTGTAGATTGTACCTGAGAATACTTGCGGCCGCCTTAGATGTTGATGATCCTTTCACTTAGTTACAATTTCGAGCAAGATCTGGCATGCAATGAAGGAAAAACACTCGAGTGAGGAAGTGTGCCCCCTCTTCTCCACCTGCAAAATCAATCTACCGAAGTCAGAATTGTTCACTGATGGAAAAGATAAGGTACGTACGACATCCACAGAGAAAGATTTAATGCACAAAGTAACAATTGATCACTCCTTGAACATGAGGCGATTTGGCTGAAAGATGGTGCAAGTTGCCCTAGCAATCTCCTCCAATTCGCTACCTGTAAAAAGATGGGTACGACCCTCACAGAAAAATAGTGTTTGCATACAAGATCTACTAAAATGTCTAGGCAAAAGGCATAACAATCACATCCACGACATTCACAAAGCTCCAAAGAGATTTTTGCAAAAAATTCCTTGTATTCAATATTTCCAGAGCCAAAAGTTCGTACAAATGAGAGAGCATCTCAATATATAGATCTCTCAAGTACATAATATCTAGATCCAAAAAGATCAAGGGTCAAGATCATAAGATAAAATCATCCTAATCTACGACTAAGATTAGCCGGATACATCTCACATGGATCAACTCACAAATAGAAGGGTGCGCATCACTAGAAATGCCCGATGAGGGGGCACACCACATAAAATATGACTAATGACCACAAAGTAGCACATGGTGGGGCTAGGAGGTTATGTCATCCTTCACTAACATGGCCCCATGGCACAATAACAAGGTGTGGTGGCAAATAATATAAAGGAATGATACAAATCACTATGGGATCTCCCTCAAAATACATTAAAACACCCTCAAACTGCATAAATCAAGGATGTGTGGACCCCGAGTGAAGTGGAAGCTGATGCCAGAGAATGAAGGTGACCCAAACATTGCGCCTCGGACCAATTCCATGCCAATCCTTTGCCTCAATTCCCCAAAATGATTTCGTCATTAGCCATTTTTTTATTATTAAAATGCTGCCTTGGGAACATGAAACAACCGATATCTCACAGGGGACTAAAAACTAACGTCAAGTGACATCATAGATGGATTTGGGACCATGGTAGTATGGTACAAATGATTGGATTGCACCCCAAGAATCCCTTTGGCGCCCTATGAGAACTTAATATTTTCCACATTGTGTTCTATTTTCATTTTTCCCAAGCAAAACTGCAGTCAAAACTGATTAAATGATGAACCAAGTGCTAGACTCTGATACTACAAAAGTACAAATGGACTTGCATGCTCAATTGTCTATGCTAGCAGTGACACTCAAGTATGATTAGATTTAGTTGGCCAGTATAAGCACAATACATATATAATAGTCCAAATGAAAACGATTAGTTGTTTCGAAACAATAACCTCTAGTGTATACTCATTTACAGATTTAGCCATTTTGCTAGTCAAGGGTGAAGGAATATTAAACAACAGGCAAGGCCAAGGGATGCCTTGATAACTCAACACTGTAAGCACCTAGGTTAAAGGACAAGGGAATCCACACAACGTAGAAGTTGGACTAGGTGAACAATAGGGCATTGCGGTGTCTCACAAATGGGTGGAATGATGAGAAGGCTCCACTAGGTTCTAGACAAGCAACCTTTTTATACTTTATTTGCTCAACATTTATTATACTGGTTAACCTCTAAATGAAGGTGCCCTGGTAAGCCTTCTGGGCTTCCAAAAAAGAACAAAGACATGGCCTTCTCGGGCCAGTCTCTTCCTGTTGCCTTTGTGGGGGCAAATGAGCCGTACATTATACAAAGAATGAGTGCTCATCCTCTAGCCATTAACTTTATTTCTCATTGCTAACTTACCAGCCTCTAAGAGAAAGTGCCTTGGAAAGCCTTCTGGGCTTCCCGAAAATTACAAAGGCTCAGCCTTGAGGGGCTTCCCTCACCTTGATACCCTGTGGGGATAAATGAGCCTTACACCATACAATGGATGAGTGCTCATCTCTTAGCAATTGGCTAATTTTATTTTTTATTTCCAGTAGTGTCTAAAGACACTTTTATTTTGCTAGCATGGCATCCATTTGGAATAACTTTAAGCTCTGATGCCTTAGTGTCTAAAAACACTTTCTTTGGTAGGACTACTTGTGTTCAAGACCTAGAGGTAGACATCCCCTGTGACAAACATCACATAAACCAACACTGAGACACTTTTATACCTAGAGACCTATTCCAACATAGAGGTGAAGGTGGGGGAAATCCTAGATGTCACGAGTCAAGTTACAAGTCAAGGATAGTCAATGAAAATGGGGAGGCAACGAATGGATGGAGACAATGGAAATGATGCCAAGACTAACAAGCTATGTCCCTGAAGGGAAATGACTAAATCCATACTAGGAGTAGGGAAAAGGTAAATGAGTATACAAAAGAATTTCATGGTCAAAACCACTAGATGATTTATACTTTAGATTCCAAGTAAACCAAGATAAAGTATTGCCAACATATAATCAAAATCAATTGAGTCTCACTGCTAAAATAGGTAACAGAGCAACATCAACACCATATGCACAAACCGTAATATCATTTGGGTCCTATACCTACACTGGATCTGAAAACAATCTGAAGATCACTGGAAAAACTACTGCTGCTACACATAGGCACCATAACAATCTCTACTCTAAGTCATGAAAGAAAAATGCCTAGCTCAGTCATCGAATCTGGGGTCATGAGGCTTAGTCATGACATAGAACTGGTCAATCTAGATACTCTGGATTTGCTGAAAGTGGGAGATCATCAATTGATAGCTCATCATCTGCTAATCTCATAGTAAAGGGATAGCTCAAAGAACTGCTCAGGGACAAAAGTAGCCCAACTGCTATATATGTGACAACATCTCCTTTAGGGCTTAGCTACCCCTAGAGTAAATTACTTTAGCATATGACTATATGGCTCGGGGTAATATATATGATCATCATTATGTATGGAATAATTCTTCTGACTATGATATGATAAGATGGATACATAATACACATATGGACCATGCGTTAATTAATTAATGATAATGAGATAAGGCATAGAGAAAGAGAATTCGAATTGCCTATGCAAATGTCTGAGTGAACTCAAGTTATAAAGATTCAATAAAATATGAATGCCTCAACCAATGCCTTGGTTAAAGTATCGGTTGAACTTTTAGTGAATGTAATCAGTTAAGTAAAGAAGAGCTTAATGTTCATCAATCAACATGCATCAATTAACTAAAGAGATCCATGCAAAAGGTAATAATGGAAATTGTGCATGGATGGCACTAAGATGAAGCACTAATGACACTTAAGTTAGCCTGTTAACTAAGTGATCAACAATCAGTTAAAGAATGAGTTCAAGTCAGTTAACATTGAGTTCAAGTAAGTTATCATTCAGTTCAAGTCAGTTAAACATTCAATTCAAGAGAGTTAACATTTAGTTCAAGTTAGTTCACTTTCAGTTGAAGACAGTAAGCATTTAGTTAAAGCTAATTGAGGAAAGGAAGGGTGCTAATGTTTTGCATGGAGGGAGTTCTAGTTAGCTCGTCCTTGTGAATGCACTATGTGGTGCTCTCAGTATGTTATTGAGCCTCCTATGCGTTACCTTCTGCATGCTAAGGTTTTTGGCTAGTTATTAATATGCTAGGCATATGGCAAGTTCAATACAGTTGCATAAAGTTGTTGTTGCAGGGTTACATTGGATCTCGCTTCTCTACTACTGGGGTGATATCTCTTATTGGGCAATCTGCTTATGTGTTGTAAACCATTCTATGCAAATCTATCTATCATGCTCAAAGAATTGTTGGGTTTTTCATCTTTCGTGTTTGGAGGGTTTTCCCAGGGTATATCTTGTCTCTCATGGTTGATTGATTTATATGGCTGATTTATGGAGCTGATTTATATGGTTGATATATTTGTGAGATTTACATGTGGCTGATATATTTATGAGATTCACATGTGGCTGATTTATGAGATACATATGTGCTGAAATTGATTTATATAAGTTTTAAAGTTCAAGCTTCTCCAATTTTGCTCAAACATCAACACTCACTTGGTCAGACTTGACTCACTTGCCCAGTTTTCAGTGAGTATGATAGGACTAATGTATACAATGAAACATTGTTAAAATAACCCAAGATCTGAAATTTTATTGAAATTGTTCAAGAGTGCTATAGATAATGCAAAGAAAAATGACTCAAAATAGTTAAAAATATAACCCCATTTGAATGATGAATAAAATAACTAATCTAGGTCTAAATTAGATTAAATCAAGAACTAACGTCCACCTTAAATATGCTGTTTTTTTTTCTAAAAGTTATTCAAATTATATTATCATATCAAAAAGAAATTACATCAAACAATCATCAATCTGCCAACTGGAAACCATGCACACAACTAGAAAACTAAGAGCAAGAATTCTAGGGCTTGATAGGCTAGCCCAATGGGAAACCCGACCTACCTAGCCTCACTGAGGTCCTACCATAATAACTCGTGTCTTTGAGATTGAACACAACCATCACAGTTTTGAACCAAACTTAAACCAAACTCTAGCTAAGACAAAAAGGACAGAAAATACTGATTGAAACTAAAGACAAAGATGACCATAAGACACAGGAGCATAGGGCCATAGCCATTCTAGAGACTAGGAATCATTGGAAATGGTTACCATGTTAGTCTTTAAATACCCGAGCTTATATTTGATATGCTACTCTATAGATTCCATGATACATACATAGAAAGTAATTTTCATATCTGATCTATAAGCAACAATTATAAACTCACTAGTTGTCGAACATGCACAGCGGAACTGGAAATTAAACATACATAAACACAATGATTTACCCTGGAAACCACAATGTTGAAAACTAACAAATAGGGCTTTCTATAATCTGAGCCAGAGAAATATGAGAGAGATTACAATCAACTTTATCAATTATACAGAAGAACCTGTTGCCTTGGAAAGGCGTGCTAGATCTTTGGAAGATTGCCTAAGCATATGAACTATCTCTGAAGGAATGCGCCCCTCTGGCACACGTGTGACCAATCTAACAAGTGCGCCATCTGTCTACTCTGTTCTATGATGTAATAAGCCCTAGATCTCTTTATAGGGAAGTGCGCCCCCTTCCAGTCTTTGAAAGATGCACCTTTTGTCTTCCTCTGCTATCTCAGCCTTAGAAGAATACACCCTCCACTCTTTGGAATGCGCTCCTCTCTTGCAATTCTTTGTCTGCTCAATAGAAAAGTTCTCTGACTGTCACTCAGTCTCTAAATGAATAAAGCACCGTCTCTTCAATCTCCGAATACTATGCCTCATTGCTCTCAGCACTCTCAGCTTCAAGCATGCGCTCTCTCTTTTAGAAGTGCGCCCCTCAAGAAATGCACCCTCCTTTCTCAAAAGTGTGCCTCACCTCTCCAACTTTTCAATCTCTTAAGTCGGTCTTGAGTACCTTCTCTTTTACCCTCTGAAAGCTTTTTATAAGCTTTTGGTGACTTTTAGGTTTCCAAAACCCCGACCCTGCTTTTCATTCACATGCATCTCTCACGCACATGCACACCTAGTTTTTATGCACATGCTCATGCACCTGCATCTCTCATGCATATGCACACCTACTTTTCATGCACATGAACATGCATAATGAGATCTCATGCACATGCACATGCATTATGCATATGTCTTGCAAATTCAACATGCAACCCTTATGCACATCTCATGCATATGCATCATGCGAATCTTATGCACATCTCATGCATAAGTTTGCATGTCTCCACCACTGGATCCATGACAATTGGTAGAGTATATCTCATACTCTACATCAATGCCTATACTGATAGTGAACCTCCATGCTAGGCATCAACATATGAAGGACATCTCGAGTTACAAAACTCAACATACCACTTGTTCAACGGGCTGCTACTTGGAAGTATTGGGCTACTCATTCTCTGTCTTGGGTGCAAAAATCTTGCCCGTGGTAGCTTTTGCCAAAATCTTGCTGCGCTGAGCCAATTCCTTGATGGTTTCAACAATGTTACCCAAGGTGGAGTGAATGAGCAAAATCTGGTTCCTCATTTAGGTCGATTCGATCGCAACTTGTTCTTTGTACCTGGCCGTAGTCTCTTTATTCTCCGCCAAGTCTAGACCCATCAACATTTTTGTTTTCTTGTATAGAATTTTCGTCTTTCCATGCATTGTCTGCTGCGGTCGGGATGAGCCCACATCCAATATTTTTACCACCCACTCCATCTAGACATTCTGAGCATTTGGGTTGTCTTTAGTCCTACCAATCTCATGTTCCATTCTATCCAATTGTCTGCGAATCTCTTCAGGAACATCATGAAAGATTTGTTGTTTGGCCTCACTAATTTCCTTTTCCACTCTAGGCACGTGGGAAGTCTTCTTCCCCGCTTTCTTTCCTTCCTTCGACCTCACCATCACACTCATAGTTAGGTTGAGAATCCCTCCCTCCTATCCAACTCTAGAAAAGCAGAGATTCCCCCTTCTTCGAGTTTTTTTGACCCATGTTCAGACCACTACAGACACATTTATTGATCATTGCTGCGTAGAAGGTAAGAAGCCTATTGGCACGACGGAGTTGACCGAGGTTATCATGCCAGAACGTGGCTTTGCCATCGGGGGATTAACAATAATAATTAGGTTGTGAAGTAGGGTTCTATCGAATAGCTTTTCTCGCTCGGCAATAACGTTAACCAACTGTTAAAATTTCAAGGTTAGTGAAGTTTTAATACACGTAATAAACATAAGTGCATGAACATGTACATTCAGATTCAGAATAGTGCTGTTAATAAAATTTAAACTATAATAAAGCAAGAAAATAATTTTCATCTCTTTCAACTCAACGCTCCGCTGGTCATTGCGTTAATTTTAACGCTCTGCTGGTCACTGCGCTGAAGTTGAGATGTTTCACTTCGAATATCATGTACATAAAATAGATACAGTATTCGCAAATCATACCATTGTTGGATCCACTTTATACTTGGATATTTCTGAGTTTGATCTTGTCACCGAAGGGACAAGTCAAACTGGGTAAACCATATACGTACCTTAGAGAGAGGGTTAAGGAAAACAGAAACAGACCTCAAACTCTTAGACAACATAGAGAGATGTAAATAAAAAATACAGGCTAGAGTAATTCAGTCATGCCCAAAACATTCATGCTAAGGACACACAGTCACTTAGCACAAGAGACACTCAGTCATACTTAGCACAGTCAAAACTCTCTGACAGTCATGATGATAAATACATAGTCCACACTTAGGTAAAGGAATCCAGCACACCGAGGTAAAACCCATAAGAACTCATGCTGAGATAAACCGTAGATACAAATCATGAAGGTAAACCCATAAGCAGTCACACAGAGATAAAACGTGAGGATAAGCCCATGAAGATAACGAGCAGAGAACAGAGTTCACGATGGAGTGAAAACCTGGGAATAAAACATTAGAGGATAGAGATCACGATGGAGTGAAATCGCTAAGGATAAACCCGTGAATAAATCAACAGAGGACAGAGATCACGATGGAGTGAACTCGCCGAGGATAAACCCGTGAATAAATCAGCAGAGGACAGAGATCACAATGGAGTGAAATCGCCGAGGGTAAACCCGTGAATAAATCAACAGAGGATAGAGATCACGATGGAGTGAAATCGTTGAGGATAAACCCATGAATAAATCGCAGAGAGCAGAGATCACGGAGTAGTGAAATCGCTGAGGATAAAACAATGAATAAAACCAGCAAAAACTCAGAGATCACGGTGGTGAGAATAAACCCTTGAATACAAGATCGTTGAGACAGTTACCCAAGCAGAGATCACAGTGGTGAAGAGATGCAGACTAGGGGAAGAGCTGCGGACTAGGCGTGTTGAGTTCAAGCAGAGAAAAGACTGCCTATAAAAACCAAAATCGCAAAGGTCACTGTGACGGATTTAGCCGAGGATGCCTGAGAGAATTTTCATTGAGTAGCGGGCGAAGATCAGGCAGAAAACGCAGGGATAAATCGAGACGTGAAGAATTCATGTGAGAGTTACCTCCCATAAAAAAAACAAACCTTAGCTAACGTCATTTTATAAGGTTAGGAGAACCAAAATAGTTAGACCCAAGAATGGGTAAGTGGTCCTAAGTAAATAATAAAAATTGGATCAATTAAAAAAAAGGTAATATCAAAAATGTATTTAAAAAGTAAAAGGGTCTTAAACATGAGATAAGATTAAATGGTCAAAAGTGTTTATTAATAAAATCATAAGGATTTTATTAATAAGACTATAAATTTAAATAAAGTCATAAAGTGAAAGTCTATAGGTCTAATATAAAATGAATAGTCGAA
>LPNX010880175.1:181538-197472 GCA_001517045.1 Pseudotsuga menziesii | reverse complement strand
TTATGCTGAGTTTCAGTGTCACACTGAATCAAGTTGATCAATCCCTGGACCCTGACTGGGTCCTCCATTCTCTCGCAGAATGGTTCTCAGTACTAAGCTGAGTTTCAGCCTCACACTGAAAGTTGATCAACTACCTGCAGGACCTACTTGGACATCGTGTCCCTGGTTCAAGACCAGAATATATCTCTGCCTCTACCTGCAGGCTCTACTTGGACATCGTGTCCCTGGTTCAAGACCAGAATATATCTCTGCCTCTACCTGCAGGCTCTACTTGGACATCGTGTCCCTGGTTCCAAACCAGAATAGCCTAGAGGCATATAGGGACCCTAGCCACATGCTAGGGACTTTGCCATGGCATCAACTTGCTTGGTCCTAGACCAAAAACCCCAGGAGACTACTGGGGGCCCTAGGGTACCTTCTAGGGTCTTACTCTAGGGTACCTTCTAGGGTCTTACTCTATCCTAGTCAACTGACTAGGGTACCATCCTCTATGAGAATGGGTCTCGCAGCTGCACAAACTTTAACACTCCCTCTCAGCAAGAGAGGCATTCTTAGCAACACTAAGCTAGTCTCCAAAGCGCATAGGCTTAGTCAACACATCAGTAAGTTTGTCTACTTAAAAGTGTAGACTTCATCTTGTTCCATACAAGGTTAATCTTCCTCTTGATGTGTACCTACCTGTTATAAAGCACAGGGTTTTCTGGGAGCTTGATCTTTTATAGATCCACTTGGAAGTTGTAATTGACTTCCAGCTCAGAAACACTTTCCACATGTCATTTGACATCCTTCAAACCGTGATGTTTGGTATCCACCTTATAAATGACGTGGCTCATCTGAGGTATTATGAACCTCTCAAAGAGATCGACTAAAGACTCTCGGATCTCCTCCCTCTGCTTATGGACCAGGCTTTCTTCCATGTTTGTATGACTAGAAGTTCTCTGAAGACTTCCTTCATGGGAGATTACAACTTCTCTTTGCAACCCCATTTTGCTAGGGATTGAGAAGCACTTCTAGCTCCCTCTTGATCTCTAAACTTACCAATGTTCCAATATCAAATGCATGGTAGTTTAATCCTACAATTTATGAAGCCTCTTGCTCCCTCTGTACATGAGTACCCAGCTCCCTCTTGAGTTATGCAGATGACTTTAAGCATAAACATAATTGATAAGTATTCATTGCTTGTCACATCCTCCTCATTTATAAATTAAGATTGAATGTCATCAATTTCACTTACTACCATGAGTTTGTCATTCATAGACATACACTACAGCTATCTTAGAGCTGTCACATGATATGACAATACCAAGAGTCAACATGAAGTAGAATATCTGCTCTTATGCGGAATTTACATTGTGTATCACATTGTGAACCCATAATATACATGCAATGGTACAAATTTAGATCATGATCCTAGACAAGAGATTAAGCTCTAGGCTTCACATTGATTGATGTATAATAAACAATGGTTAAGCATTCTATGTCATTATCCTTTAAGCCTGAGTATGCACTTCTTAAACATAATGAAAAAAATGATCATAGACTCTAACTTCAATAATACTTGATCACTTCCATCAATGAGTCATAAAAACTCTTTTGCACAAACCAATGATTAATCATAAGGTATCATGATTAAGTGGGCTTGTCATGGGTTACCTAATAAATCCATTTTCTGGTAACACTTGTCAGTACTATAGATACAACAACCTTTCTTTGTTGACTGTTATTGTTCTAATCAAACATATACGTAAATATCAGATCTCTTTACCATCTTATCACTTTGATGGCTAATTAACTCCTTCACCAAGATCTGAAAATTTTCAACTAACAAGTTAAGTCCTTATGGCAACGCTTTCCTTTAGGATCATGTAGACTCTGTTACCCTCAAGACAGAGTTATCTACATCCTAAGCTCTGATACCATGTTAAAATTTGAAGGTTAGTGAAGTTTTAATACACGTAATAAACATAAGTGCATGAACATGTACATTCAGATTCAGAATAGTGCTGTTAATAAAATTTAAACTATAATAAAGCAAGAAAATAATTTTCATCTCTTTCAACTCAACGCTCCGCTGGTCATTGCGTTAATTTTAACGCTTTGTTGGTCACTGCGCTGAAGTTGAGATGTTTCACTTCGAATATCATGTACATAAAATAGATACAGTATTCGCAAATCATACCATTGTTGGATCCACTTTATACTCAGATATTTTTGAGTTTGATCTTGTCACCGAAGGGACAAGTCAAACTGGGTAAACCATATACGTACCTTGAGAGAGGGTTAAGGCAAACAGAAACATACCTCAAACTCTTAGACAACATAGAGAGATGTCAATCAAAAATACAGGCTAGAGTAATTCAGTCATGCCCAAAACATTCATGCTAAGGACACACAGTCACTTAGCACAAGAGACACTCAGTCATACTTAGCACAGTCAAAACTCTCTGACAGTCATGATGATAAATACACAGTCCACACTCAGGTAAAGGAATCCAACACACCGAGGTAAAACCCATAAGAACTCATGCTGAGATAAACCATAGATACAAATCATGAAGGTAAACCCATAAGCAGTCACACAGAGATAAAACGTGAGGATAAGCCCATGAAGATAACGAGCAGAGAACAGAGATCACGATGGAGTGAAAACCCATGAATAAAACAGCAGAGGACAGAGATCACGATGGAGTGAAATCGCTGAGGATAAACCCGTGAATAAATCAACAGAGGACAGAGATCACGATGGAGTGAAATCGCTGAGGATAAACCCGTGAATAAATCAGCAGAGGACAGAGATCATGATGGAGTGAAATTGCCGAGGATAAAGCCGTGAATAAATCAGCAGAGGACAGAGATCACGATGGAGTGAAATCGCTGAGGATAAACCCATGAATAAATCGCAGAGAGCAGAGATCACGGAGTAGTGAAATCGCTGAGGATAAAACAATGAATAAAACCAACAAAAACTCAGAGATCACGGTGGTGAGAATAAACCCTTGAATACAAGATTGTTGAGACAGTTACCCAAGCAGAGATCACAGTGGTGAAGAGATGCGGACTAGAGGAAGAACCGCGGACTAGGCGTGTTGAGTTCAAGCAGAGAAAAGACTGCCTATAAAAACCAAAATCGCAGAGGTCACTGTGACGGATTTAGCCGAGGATGCCTGAGAGAATTTTCATCGAGTAGCGGGCGAAGATCAGGCAGAAAACGCAGGGATAAATCGAGCTGTGAAGAATTCACGTGAGAGTTACCTCCCTTAAAAAAAAACCAAACCTTAGCTAACGTCATTTTATAAGGTTAGGAGAACCAAAATAGTTAGACTTAGGAATGGGTAAGTGGTCCTAAGTAAATAATAAAAATTGGATCAATTAAAAAAAGGTAATATCAAAAATGTATTTAAAAAGTAAAAGGGTCTTAAACATGAGATAAGATTAAATGGTCAAAAGTGTTTATTAATAAAATCATGAGGATTTTATTAATAAGACTGTAAATTTAAATAAAGTCATAAAGTGAAAGTCTATAGGTCTAATATAAAATGAATAGTCGAAAACTATAAGTAAGTCAATGGTCCAAAACCTAAGGTAACCATAACAATATATATGGCTTAATAGTCTTTAACAAACCATTAGGTAAATACGCTCCATAGAGTAGGAGTCATCATAGTCAAAAGGTGCACATAAGTGAGGGTGCTAGGACCAAGTATAAATAGGACCCATAGTCAATACCCACAAGATCAAGGTGAATCGTAAGGGTGGACAATCATTCAATTAGGACAAACAAGACCAAAGACTTTTCTCTCTCAAGGTACATGGTTTTATATATTCTTTTGTCATCACTGTATAAAGGGGAAGATCCAAACGGATGGTACAATCATTTTGTCCTTAACACTGCTCCTAAGGGTTAGGCACTAGGGACATCGTCAAGGGGTGGCTAGTCCCTTGAGAAGCAACCTAGCAATAACCGATTAGGAGGGGGGACATCATTATCTTCCATTCTTAATGAATGGCTTTCAGCCTTACGCTGAGTTTCAGTGTCACACTGAATCAAGTTGATCAATCCCTGGACCCTGACTGGGTCCTCCATTCTCTTGCAGAATGGTTCTCAGTACTAAGCTGAGTTTCAGTCTCACACTGAAAGTTGATCAACTACCTGCAGGACCTACTTGGACATCGTGTCCCTGGTTCAAGACTAGAATATATCTCTGCCTCTACCTGCAGGCTCTACTTTGACATCGTGTCCCTGGTTCCAAACCAGAATACCCTAGAGGCATATAGGGGCCCTAGCCACATGCTAGGGGCTTTTCCATGGCATCAACCTGCTTGGTTCTAGACCAAAAACCCCAGGAGACTACTGGGGGCCCTAGGGTACCTTCTAGGGTCTTACTCTAGGGTACCTTCTAGGGTCTTACTCTATCCTAGTCAACTGACTAGGGAACCATCCTCTATGAAAATGGAGCTCGCAGCTGCACAAACTTTAACACCAACAAGCTCCAATTCCAGTTTGACTTCCAACTTAGGAAAACGTACCATAATACAAGGTGGCAGATTTAACTGCTACTATCCTTTCAATTGGGATGGGATGATGCGCCATGAAAGAAATTGAATGCATGAGGTGGGTGTCAGGGGCCGAACATATGTCCGATCGAGCCTCTACCTGCCCTTGCCTCATGTGTCACGGGCATCCGAGGACCTCAAATATGTTGTTAAATAAACAACAATACAAAAATATTATAAAGATAAATTTCAACCATGCAAATCATAAAATACATGGTGTTGATGGAAGTAGATGAATTGAAGCCCACAAAAAAAGGTTTGAACTAACTCTTCCTAACTCTTTTGCTTGATCTTATTCTTGAGATGAAAGATTAATTCTAGATTTAGAAAAACTTTAAAAAGGAATAAAGTGAATGATTAAAATGGCTAAAACAGGAGTTAAATCTCTTGATTAGTGCCCTGTTGCTTTAAGAGAGGGCAATGGAGTCATAAAGGAAGAATCTAGAGATTTGGTGATCAAGGAGTAGGAGAGGCTAGAAGAGCTCAGACCCTTGTCCTAATTTTTGATAGCCAAATATGTGATTCTTTCGATTCAAAGGGGGCATTCAATCTTGATATCGTCAAAGAAAATTTGCGTGCAAAGATTTACTAATCCTACTACAAGTAACATATATTATCAGTGGAATATAATGTTATCTATTAAATAAAATTAGCAAGACTTTGAAATTAAAAGGTAAAGAGCTTACACAAATCATCTCATGCAACATTGATCATTTGTGGAAGAATTCCATAGCTAAACATCAAGCACCTTTTGTTCAAACTAACTTCTTCAATATTTATTTGATGGAATGCCCATCACGAGAAATCCTCCGAGCACTTCCCCTCATTTCTAGGATGGTACTAAACCATTTGGTTGCAATTTTGGCAAACTAAGCCGACAGGGACATTGAGTGAAGTCCTCAACATTCACATTGATAGTCATCTCGAGGACTTGACCTCGTGACCTTCTACTTACAACTCATAGCACTCAACCGCTCGAGCTAGCCCACCGATCTAGTATTTACCCAATATCCTAACATAAAAGAAACTAAGGAGTAGCAAGAATTTTTTTATTGTATAAGTTGTAGCAAAAACATACAATTAGAGGAGTGTCTCTTATATAGGAAGAGAGACTAACTAACTCCTCAAGAGAAAATAATAAAATACTCCCACGACATGGTCAACATTCCAAAGCCCTAACTCCGAAGCCCTAATAATGTTGACTTTGCGAGGGGGGGTGCACCACTCAATAAGATAGATAATACATGAGAAACAAAAATAAAATCCAAAGGAGGAGCGCCCTAGAGGATGTGGTCAAAACTATGTTGTTGAGAGCAGGGAGCGAGAGTGAAGTGAAAAGCGAAATTTTCAAAAGCTCCCGTTTTGAGAGCGTTTTTTGTATAGTATATATTTTAATATATTTTGATGGATTTATATCTTAAAAACATGTAGGATGTTGAATTAGCTATAGAATACATGGATTAAACCATATAACATCAATCATCTAGTAGTTATAACTTATAACATTATCATCAAATGATCAACCATAAAAACCTTTGCAAGAGCTTGGCAAAGAAGGGATGTACCAAAACATTTTAATTGTTGATGAAATTGTCATTGATGCCAACATGGACTTGCAATGGCCCCACAGGATGTCATTAATGCCACCAAGTCCCACCTGCAGTGCCTTGATCCCTTACAGAGTGGGTTTGTGCCTGGAAGCACCTTGTACCCACAAGCTTGGATCTTGAAACCACCACTTTGCTGAAGATGTTGAAGACCCTGTCGATGACGCTGAAGACCCTAGAGATGGTCCTGAAGCCTTGATGGACGTTGTAGAAACCTAGACGGGTTAGAGAAGCATTAATGACCCATTCTGTGGTCATTCATGCTATGATGTTGTCATTATAGGGTCATGGTACCCTAGGAGAAGGCTTGGAAACCCCACAAGTTGTTTGCATGGTTGTTGATGACTTGATGGAGTCATGGAACCCTTGGAAATGATCCTAGTGCATGAGAATGTTTGGCACCCATATGCCCCATACACTTGGTATGATGTCTTGATGAAACTTGATGACATGCTTCTTCGATTTTGATGTTGCTTGATATGCAAACCCTTGAACATAGAACCCCATGCCTATGGATTGAAGCCTAATCTATAAGTGTTGAAGCCTACAAGTTAAGAAGACATGGCTCCTTGAAGCATTTGAAGAAGCCCTTGCACCAAAACACGTTTGAAGATTTAAAAAAAATAAAAATTTGATCAAATGCAAAGTCGGCTCCATAAATATTTTTAAATATAAAAATAAAAATAAAATAAAATAATGACAGGTCGGCCCAGTGGAAACCACTATAAATACCCTATCAGTGTATCGCGTTTCATTTTTTGCATGTGAATTTTGAAAGAGCTCTGAGGTAAAATTCGGAGGTTTGACTGAGGCAAATTTCGGAGGAGCAGTTCATTGAGGAAATCTCAGGCACAGTCCGAAATTTACAGAGCTACAACAGTCCGAATTTTGCAGAGCTGCCACAGTCCAAGGTTTTGTTGAACATCTACAGTCCAAGTTTCTCTGAGCAACCACAGTTTGAATTTGTGAACCATTTCATTCATGGTTTTGGTCACCACAGTCAAGATCCAAGTTGTTGAAAACATCTCAGTCATAGCTCCAAACTCTTGCTTGAATAATGACATGGAGTGATGTATGCATATGTTTGATATGACAATCACGTAGACGGTGTCAACTTGACGACAATGATATTATGACAAATATTGAGGCAAGTCAAGTGATCAAGTAACTAAGGAAAATCAATCTCAGTCGCGTTGGAGACATACAAGTTTCAGATATCAGTTTGGAAGGTATGCTAATACATCCTCTCAAGTTTGGTAAGAAAAAGGTATGTTCATTTTTCCCAAGTTCTAAAAGGATCAGAGATCAAGTAAAAATTAAGAAGCTACAGATTCAGTGAACTAGAGTGGAAGTTTGATATCTTCCATAAATTTTTATGCATATATATAAAATTGTCATTGAAGACATGATGGCATAGTCTTGGATTGAGTTAAGGATTTTCCTTGAGACATCCTAAAGCTACCAAAGTGAAGAAGAGAGGAATAGTTGTGTTCACTGTCATAGCATTGAGTTACTTTGACATGACAAATGACAGCAGTAACAATAAAAGTTTGGCTTGACTGAAGGCAGCTAGAAGAGAGGATATTTTGACAGTGTTTAGACCTTAAATTGAGGTCATTGCAGACCAAGTGTTATTGTAACTGAGATTGCTGAACTGAAGTTCATCTAAAGACAGACTTGAAGTAATTTGACTTGGGATAATTAACGTGGTGTGGTTAAGAAGACTAGTAGTCAAATTGGGTGAAGCTGAGATTGAAATTGGAACAGACTTGTATGAAAAGTGTGGAGCAGACTTATAGAAGCTTTTTATGTATTACATTTGAGCAGTAGATGAACAGATTTTTGAATTGGCATGACGAGTATACACAGTGATGATATGTATACACAGTGATGACATGTAAGTTTACATAGTGATGTTATGTATGCTTAGTATACACAGTGATGATATGAAAGTTACACAGTGAAGTTATGTATGCCTAGTATACACAGTGATGACATGAAAGTTACACAGTGAAGTTATGTATACAGAGTGATGACATGAAAGATACATGACATGTAAGTTTACACAGTATGCTTAGTTTACATAGTGATGACCTACACAGTTATGAGATAGTATGTATGCTCACTCAGTGATTTACATAGTCATGTGGCAGTATGTATGATAGTACACGGTGATGATGCGTATCAATGTTCCCCCAAGGTTCTGGGACGGCGGGACGCGTATTCGGGGAGACGCACATTCGGGACGTGTGGAGACCACCCCCAAATTTTAGAGAAATTCAGCGGGGACGGCGAGACGCGATAGTTATACAAATTTTAAAAATATTAAAAATATGAAAAATATAAATCCCAACAATAACAAACATTCATCATTCTGGAATCTGCAACCATGCAATGTAAACGCAAAATTCAAAGTTCAAACACATTACAGGATTCATCAAGATTATCATTATATTAATAATAATTTATAAATCTATTATGTATCAATATGAATCTATGACTAACATGCACATCATATTTGATAATCTTCAGATTCGACTTTTAAGTTTTAAAGTTTTAAGTGATTGAAAATGAATCAATGATACTAGAATCTATATAGTATGATACTGCACATCAACAAAATAATTAAAGTTTTAATTTTTAATTTGAAACAGACATTGCAAATTGCAATAAATTTAAAATGACTAAATTAGTAAACACTGAACAATAAACAATAACACTAAAGGTCAAAGACATTGAAATACTAAATACTAAAATAGTAAATTAAGATTGCTCAAAAATAGGAAAGAGTCAAAGACTTACTCATCAGTATGAATAATAACTATAGTCTATAAATAGAGTCCAAGCTATAATGAATTATTTAAATTTTTTATTTTTTTTAATGTTTAAAAACTTTATAAATAATTTAACTTTATAAATAATATATAAATATTAAATAATATCGGTTATATAATATAAGCATAATAAGTATATAAAATTTATAATTTTAATGAATTATTTAAATTTTTTTAACTTTTTTTTTTTAAATTAAGAAAAAAAATTAAAAAAAATCGAAAATATCCTTAGGAAGTCTCGACGAAGTTTCGGAGTTTCGAGGGGGGGGTGGGGGGGGAGACGCCCACAAGTTTCGGAGTTTCGGGGGGGGGGGGGGCCCCAGGAAGTCCCCCCAAGTTTCGCCACCCACTGAAACGTTTTGGCCTGCGTCCCCCCACGTCTCGCCAAAATGGGGACGTCCCGAAACGTTTCGGGTGGAGTTTCGGAGTCCCCGGGACGCCCGAAACGTCGAAACGCGTCCCCGACCCTCAGGGACGCGTCCCCGTGTAACACTGATGCGTATACTCAATTTAGTTAGTGAGATGTTCAGATGCTGAAGTGATGATATGGTCAGTGATATGATGTGGTAGTGATATGCTGAGTGATATACAAATCTAGTAGCAAACAGAGAAATGATCAGTGATACACACATGCTTAATGTTGTTCATGCTCAGTACACAGCAATATGATGTGCTATTAATATGTGATGATACAGTGTTATATGCTCAATGGTGTCCACAGGATTAATATGCTCAGTGATGTATGCAGTGATTGATTGTACAGCGAAGTAAACAGTTGATTAGCAGACTGTTGGTTGATTACACAAACCCTATGATACACACACAGTGATGAAATAATACTACTATGACATACTTGTGATAAACATTCAGTGATATAGCAGTAATGATGAAAGTCTGAGTAAAGTCTGCTAAAGCATACATAGTTGAAGTCTGATCAAGATAACATTAGCATACACAGAAATTGAGTAAATAATGATGATTGATGGTGCCTTCTATGACTACCCTAGAAGTAACATGTGCAGACATATGCAGATGACAGTTAGGTATTGATGAGGATGATGGTGCTTTAACTCCTATTGCTCGTTACCTTATTGATAAATGATGATCGTTATGAGGTGGCAGTAGTACCTTCAGCTGATGACATGAATGAAGATGTGCTCAGAAGATTATGAAGTCAGAGACAGTATGATAATAAATTGTTGTTATTCCTTTTGACAGAATGCTCTTGGACAGAACGAAGAGTTAATGTGACTGTATGAAGAAGATGCTGATTGAAGAAATGCTAGAAGATAAGTGCTGATGTGATGTGACAGTGATGACGTGGACAGAAAGATGATGTTGATGTGACAGTAAGCTTTAATTGTAAAAGCAAGCTTGTCTTGTTTTTGAGGTTAGGATACCTCAAACCCTTCTTCGCAGGGTCTAAGAAAACCAGGCAGGGTCCTGGATGCAGAGTAGGTGCTCTTTGTATCAGTAGGTGCTGATTTTACCTAACGGTTGTAGCCGGACCAAAACTAATACAAAATATTACAAAATTATATGGTGTTGTGTTCTTTTGTGTTATGGTTCTTGATGATTCAAATGCTTATGATATGTGAATGATAAGGTGAAAGATGTTTATGAAATGATTATGAGATTGGAAGAATAATGGAATGATGAATTGGTAGTTAATTGTGACAAGTTAAGAAAAGTTATAAAATTGGCTATACACTGATTCACCCCCCCTCTCAGTGTCTAACAGTCATCAAATGATCAACCTAGTATAGGTGCTTTTAGTATAGGAAAGGAAGGGAGCGCCTTGGGAGCGTTTTGGGAGCGAGCTTCCAAAGGAAGCGAGCTTCGGGAGCAGGAGCAAGGGGGTGGGGAGCGCTCCCACGCAATATAGGGTCAAAATAATAATAGTTAGGTTCAAAACCCTGGGGTTTTGATAATTCAACCACAACGAGGAGGTGCGTCCTCGTCAAGATACATGAAACAATGTGTCAAAACCATAGCAATTGGGTTTCCCTCTAACAAACCAAGTTAAATGTGATAAATACTCCAAGAGAAGGTGGCACATATGGCATGAATGAGTCCTTGAAGGTGCAACATACCAGCTAGACAAGTCAAATCATGGATGAAACGACCTCAAATGATGGAGTGCTCTCATAAATGAAGATGCCAAGTGTCTCAAGGGTCCAAGACTAGTAGAAAACCCTAGAGCGCTCCAAGGAAATGTGGAACCAACTTCTCAAGAAGTGTGTCAACGGTCTAAAACGTGGTCAAACCTCATGCCAACTCATCCGAGCCATTGATATATTGTGAAAAAGGGTTGGCCCTCTAACACGTGTCGATCAAGATGAAGAACATGTGCTTCTAGATTCCCATGTGTGCATGAAGAAGGAGGGCGTATCATCTAAGAGGGGACAGTGAAGTCATCAATAATAAATCATCCAAGTGTTAGACCATTTAATGCATGACTTAGGAAAAATACCTTATAATATGTAAAATACTAACATAAAAGGCTATAAAGTGCACCTTTCTAATTAACTCACACACTTTTGACTAATTATCCTACTAACCTTAGAATTACCATGGTGTGACCATAATTAATCCAGATTTCATGTTACACCCTTGAGAGTCAAGACCAAGTACATTTCCTAAGTTTCAAAGTAAGGTGAGGGTGATGAAATGAATGTGATGTTAGGGAAGGGTGTCCGTGCGCCTTAAAAGGGAGAGCTTTTTCTCTAGTTATTCTTTCGATGCACCTCTTTTTTGTGATCCCTTTTTATTTATTTATAGCCTAGCTTTTTTGCAAGGGCTTATTGCTCACACATACAACATTTATCATTTAGCTACATTTCCCTTAGAGTACTTTGACTCTAACTTTGGCTTAGTCATTCATACATGGGAATAGTATAGAGACTTTGGAACATAACACATGATAAGTTAATTCTGAAAGGGGGACGTGATGGAAATGGGTGACATGGCTAGTGAAATGACATGGCATGAAAGCCAGGTAAAATATTGTAAATGACATGAAATGAGTGTCACACTTAATTAATTCCTTAGGGATATACACCTAACTCATAAGATCATACACTTGATCTGTGGAAAAATTCTAACCACACCACAATGCATCCGTAGCTAAGAAACAAGCATCTAGGATTCAGGAGCCATTATAGAGTAACCATTGACCCCCTATAGTCATGTTTACACATAAGAAAGCATTTACCATGAGTAAACTAGATAGCAGATTTCATAACACTGGTGCCATTTGAATATCTCCATCGATCTTTGGCACATATCATGGCTATCTAAGCAGGTTGGAAATGTCCATGGGAAAACCATAGATCTTATGTGTGGAACTGCTAGATGTGATGGAAGATCACATAGGCAGTGATCATCAAGTCACCCCTACATGTCAAGGGTAACAGGTCACAAAAGAAATATAGCTTCTTTTGTCTGCCAAACTTTGAGTCCTAAACAATAATTTGCAATACACCTAGAGTTATTGTTTCGGAAACTTTGTTGAACTGACTTTTAATTTCTTGAATTAAACTGTCATGACTAACTGTTATGATCAAATCATCAATTTAAACCACAACTTACAAGGATTGCTTCCTTACCATCTTTGATTTGCACTTACAAGTTTGGGTATGAAGGACTTCTCTTAAAGCCACTTTTCTGACGATGTGTATTAATCTTTGATGTACCAAGCTCTTGTAGCTCTCTTCAATCCATACAATACCTTTGTCAACTTGCGAACATGTTTTTCCATCCCATTGGCTATGAAGACATTCAACACTTTGTGTATTCTTCAAGTAAATCATCATATACAAATGTGTTTTTGATATCGATTTGATAAAATCTCCAATCTACCATGTTGTTTTTTCCTACATGAATGCATTCGCAAATATTTAGGTGTTTGAACTTTTTATTTGGAATAAAATGCTTCCTTCAACTCTTGTTGTAGATAGGGCTTTTTTCACCAAATAGATTGACTGCAAGTGCAGCTGCCACTGGCACCAGCGAGTGTAAAAAACAGATGGGTGTAGACATCAAATTGTCGACTATCCTATCCAATGCCCAAGTGTTTGAACTTTGAACATTCATTCAAATTTTCTAATTTTTTACCCATTTGGAGCTATGAAAGTTACTACTGACTGAATCTAGGGCTAAAGGCCTAGGCTTGCATCAGTATTTGATTTAATATATGATAATGTGCATGATTCATTCATATTGTTTCATATGAAGGCCTTAACACCATCAGCTTTTACTCCTAGATTTAGGGAGTGATAGCTATTGATAACTTGCGACGGATATTAAAAATTAGTAGTTAGGGACTTGATGGTATTCATGGGGAGGGACTTCATGATGGCATTAGTCTTTCTGACAACTTAGGAAGGCTGGTATGGTTAAGGGTTCCGATTTCCATAATACAGCAATAACATAGATAATATCTTGTACATAGGAATTTGTTTAGTGCAAGTAGTTACATACTTTCTTGTGTTCTCTCTCCTCTCATTTGCTTGACTGATACTGTTACAATCTTATGAATTCCAAGCATTCAAAATTCCAGAAATATTCCAATTCTTCTCTTGGTTGTGACATGGGTGTTAGCATTATGTTTGTTTTTTTTAATGCAGGAATTTTTTAATTTCTCATGAATTGCTGATGCATGGATATTTTAACTTGATTTCAATCCAGCTTTTTCAACTCTAATTATGGTATATGTGTTTTTATCAGAAAATTTCGGAAATAGCACATGCACATGGTGCACTGGTACTTGTTGACAACAGTATCATGTCTCCTGTACTATCAAGACCATTGGAGCTTGGAGCAGGTTATTGCAAAATGACCAAGAATTGACATTTTCAAATTGACTTTATCTCTGTAGGCTGTTCTGTTTGTATTCTGTTTATTCTATAAAATCATTCTATTTAATCAAGCTATGTTTTTTGTGTTAAAATTTCAATTCATGATAAGCAGATCTGTACTCAAAGATCTAACATAAAGCTGATATCTAAAACCTTCTGAAACACAAATCAACACATTATATTTTCCAAAGCTAAAACCATAGAAGTACAGATCAGGGGTAGAGACACATCTATCTGAATCTCAGATCAATCCATGAAGTGATGGAATTTAGATCTGAAAAATACTAATTCTGGAAATTGAAACCAGCAACTTTGAAATCTGTAACAGCAATCATATTACTTCTAATTAACCTAAAAAGAATGACAATGATAAAAAACCAGACAAACATCCTTTGAGGCTAAGTGCTTCACATGGGTGAGTTTTTTCAATTCAACTGGTCCTCTAACTTGCCAGATGCTTATCTCAAGAAACCAAGTGGGGGAGGAAGACAACCAGCAGATAAACGCGATGACAAAAGGCACACTTAACTCTACTAAATTTTCACATTGGCTATACTTGGAAGGTCGACGACCCATATGGTAGAATGTCTGACTGAAGTTTTTTTGACATGCATCTAGGGAATTGGTGCAGATCCTATTTTTCCTCTCTAGATAAGGCACAATTGTGGATGAGGAGGTGCACTAGTGGACATATTTTTGTTTGTTTGTTTGTTTAAGTGCTCACTTCATTATTAAATGCAAACAACTCAATGATGACTAATCACTACTTGAGCAATCAACTGAGTTATGACTAATCACTGCTCGAACAATCAACTATGTAAAACATAGACAATAAAAATTAGAAAGCCTCTAAAAAATAGGAAATTAAAGGAATAGTGGCTGATCACTAATCCATTGATAGTGTAAAAATACAAGCTCTTAAAAATAGGAAACCCTAATGTTAGGAGAAGAAGGAAATCAATCTGGAGAATAGGCTTGAAGCAGCAAAAAACTAACACTCCCTTCTTGTTAGGAATGTGTTCTCCATCAAGCCAGACTTGTCTCTTGATGTTTGAAAGCTTCCCTCTGCTAGGGGCTTCTTTACAGTATTGACAACTAGTACTCTATCCCTGATGACCACTCTCCTATGTACTCTACAATAAGTCCGGATTCTTAGATACCCAGATACAACTATAATTATCATAGTAGATCATAATGGGCTCCAACATCTCATCTGCAACACTGTTACACAGTTGTGAAGATCATAATGGGCTCCAACATCTCATCTGCAACACTGTTACACAGTTGTGAAGCAAAATAACTTCGCAACTAGTTGTATAGGTTTCCATATACTTTTCTTTCGATGAATCGAGGGAAACTACTTCGTGTTTCTTGTTGAACCAATAATTCATAGTTGTGCCCAAATAGAAATAGTAGCTAGAAGTGCTCTTTTGTGTGCTTGCATATCTTGCCCAATTTGAGTCAAGAAAAAACAATAGAGTAAAAACATAGCTCAATCTGAAGCATCCAGCATTTGAAGGCATGTAATATCCCAAATATTGATATTTTCTATTTCTAAACAAATTTGCTGATACAACTGGGCTTACAGACTGCCAGGCAAAAATCCCTATTTTATAGGAAAAATTAGGGTTAGGGTTTGTGAGATAGAATGCACACTTACCACTGATAACGAGCTGGATTGCTTCAGATAAAGTCTGCAAGCACTGAGAAGTGGATAGGAGAGGAACTGATCTCTCCTGTCTCCGGTGAATGCTCCAGCAACAAGACGCCCAATCAGAGCAATAGGTGACGCCCTCAAGGAAGGAGGTGTCCGATGGATCCGCAGATTTGCAGGGCTGATAGCCTCGCTGTGACGGAGAGATTGGCTGGAATATACTGCAGTTCTGAACCCTCTAAGTATGATAGCGTCTTGGTTCTTTGAGGCAGTTGCTCACGCCCCTGGTGGTCCGGAATTGCTGATAACTCCTTCGGATGAGCTCAGATGGAGCTGATAATCAAGGAGTGCCTGAGTATGTAGCTGATGATAAGACTGGTGCCTAAGTTTCTGAAGGAAACTGAGATCTGGAGGCTCTACAGTTGA
>LPNX010880175.1:146612-181170 GCA_001517045.1 Pseudotsuga menziesii | reverse complement strand
TCCTGAGCTTCCTCTCTCTGGTCTGTATGATCCGTTCAGGAATCAGTATCAGCAGTCCTTCATCATCTAAAGGGGGCAATTCGGTAGATGGAGCAATGTGATGTCCAAGGGTCTTCTTCAGGCTGGACACATGGAACACATTGTGGATTTTGCTTTCTCTGGGCAGCTCTAGCTCAAATGCCACCTCTCCCACCTTCCGAATTATTTTGTATGGTCCATAGAAGCGGGGTTTTAATTTCTCTGCTCCTTTCTTTTTAAGTGACGACTGTTTGTAAGGCTGGAGCCTTAAGTAGACTAAATCCCCTACCTCAAAGCTCCGCTCAGTCCTGTGTTTGTCGGCATACATCTTCTGTTGATTCTGGGCTGTCCGTAAATTCTCTTTCAATACTTTCAGGATGTATTGACTGTCTTGTTTCCAATCCTTAGCCTTAGGAGCCCTGCTGTCTCCAAATGCCAAATCTGCATAGTCCAAGGCCTCATAACCATATAATGCCTTAAAAGGAGTCATCCTAATAGACATGTGATAAGTAGTGTTGTAGCAGTACTCTCCTAGGTGTAGCCATTTGATCCATGTTCGCTGTTGCCCTGCTACGTAGTTCCTGAGATAACCTTCGATCCACTTGTTGACTATTTCTGTTTGCCTGTCATTCTGGGGGTGATAGCTCGTACTAGTAGCCAGTTCGGTTCCCACCAATCTGAACAGTTCCTGCCAAAAGGCACCTGTGAACCTGCTATCCCGATCACTGACAATGGTCTTAGGCAACCCGTGTAACCTGAAAACTTCCTTGAAAAATAACTCCGCCGCCTGAGCTGTCGAGTAGGTTGATGGTATCGAGAAGAAGTGTGCAAACTTGGTCAGTCTGTCAACTACCACATATAAACAATCTCGCCCTTGGACCTTGGGCAAGCCTGTAATGAAGTCCATGGAGATGCTCTCCCACTTCTGTTCTGGAATCGGTAGTGGCTGGAGGAGCCCTGCTGGATGTGTGTTCTCAACCTTGTTCTGCTGACAGATGCTACATTCCTGGACATGCTGCATAATCTCCCCCTTGAGGCCCTTCCATGAAAACCTCTCTCTGATCTGCCTGTAGGTTTTTAAGAACCCTTGATGCCCTGATAACGAAGAATCGTGGGCTGCCTGGATGATCTTCTTCCTCAATGTGGATTCTGGAACGAGATATATTTTGTCCTTGTAGTAGATGATGTCATCCACAATCCTGTACCTGTCATCCTGAATTTGCCCATCCAATAATTCGCAGGCGAATTTATTTTTGGAGTACTCCACTAAGAGAAGTGCCCTCCAATCCGTGGATATACTACTGAGAGATAATGGGGATGGTCGCTTGGATAATGCATCAGCCACTACGTTATTCTTACCTTTCACATACTCGATCTCGAAATCATAGGCTTGTACCTTGCTGACCCATTTCTGTTGTCGCTCATTCAGTTCCTTCTGTTCCAAGAAATACTTGAGGCTGTTGTGATCTGTTTTGATTTTGAACTTACTGCCCACCAGGTACTGTCTGAATTTTGTGAGAGCATGTAAGATAGCTAGCATCTCTTTGTCATATATGGAGTAATGGTGCTCGTAGTTCTTCAGTTTGCGGCTCTCGAATGCAATAGGGTGATGGTTCTGCATCAATACTGCTCCTAACCCTTCTCCTGAGGCATCACATTCTACTGGAGAATAGGTTTGAAGCAGCAAAAAACTAACACTCCCTTCTTGTTAGGAATGTGTTCTCCATCAAGCTAGACTTGTCTCTTGATGTTTGAAAGTTTCCCTCTGCTAGGGGCTTCTTTACAGTATTGACAACTAGTACTCTATCCCTGATGACCACTCTCCTATGTACTCTACAATAAGTCCGGATTCTTAGATACCCAGATACAACTATAATTATCATAGTAGATCATAATGGGCTCCAACATCTCATCTGCAACACTGTTACACAGTTGTGAAGCAAAATAACTTCGCAACTAGTTGTATAGGTTTCCATATACTTTTCTTTCGATGAATTGAGGGAAACTACTTCGTGTTTCTTGTTGAACCATTAATTCATAGTTGTGCCCAAATAGAAATAGTATCTAGAAGTGCTCTTTTGTGTGCTTGCATATCTTGCCCAATTTGAGTCGAGAAAAAACAATAGAGTAAAAACATAGCTCAATCTGAAGCATCCAACATTTGAAGGCATTTGAATATTCATCTTTGTGACTTTATTTGTTGTTGTGAGGTAATGAAGACCACTTTCAGATTTTGTTTTTAGATTTAAAGATTTGAAGCACCACTCTTATTACCCATCATATTGTTGTGAAGGTTACACTTGTGATTTTCATCACAAAGATTGAGCTTGCAGGATGATTTATTGGATGGATTGGGGTACATGTGAGCTTTGATTAGAGTTGTTGCTCTCCTTTGATTGATTTGATGTTGGGTTATTGCTAGTAGCTATTGGATGAGATCTCTTTGTGGTGTTTTGATGGTATCTTTTGGAGATATGCTCTTCTTCTTGGTGATATTGGCATGATGCGGGTGTTTTTGCTTAGCATTGATGCAATTATCTAACACCTTGCACATTCATGGAGGGGGAACCCATCAACTTAGGGTCTCCCTAAGTTTTAAGTGTTAATATTGTCTTGATAAAGCGTTTCCTATAGGATGTTTGACATTGTTTACTTGGGAGGTGCTTTGCATAAGTTCTAACAAGGTTACTGATATAATTATGTGGGTTGGAGGTTTCCTAGCTAGAATGCCCTAGGGAACAATGGTGCATTTCACACATTTATCTCTTTCTTATGACATACTTAATCCCTTTTGGTTGAATGCTCCCTTATTGCACACATGTTGATGATGATATTTGTAGGTTTTCTATTGGAGCACCAAGCTCATTGGATGTTTTTCACACTTGGAGAAGGTTTATTGCAAGATAACCTTGGTTTTCGTTACAACAGCCTCTCTCCTAGCACATATCGTGAGGCACACATGCATCTTTACTTGGACACCCTTGCTTGTATGAAGACACTTAGCTCTTGAATGGCATCTTGGCATTGCTGGTTATCTTTTCTAGTAGAGTGGTCCCCTTGATCTTCTCTCTTGGCACACATATGGAAACATGTTCATACACTTTCTTGCTTGAAGAAGGGGTTGCCCCTTTCCACCATGAGGTTAGTTGAGTATTGTGGGGACCTTGCACTTGGATTAATGCTCCTATCTTGATTGGGGCACTCCTGAATCCATGGATTTATCTTTTGCACATGTTTTGATGAGTTGTCTCTTTGATATTAAGCCATTGGAGAAGTTTTAGCATGAAGGACTTTGGTTGGTATGTTGACATCTCTTGCTCTATTCTTTAATGGGCTAAACTAAAGATGGAGGGTTTTGTTAACACATTTATAGTAACTGTGTTGAATTATTGTAACTTCGAAGTGTATTGTACCCCGATGTTCCTATCGGGAGAATCATTTGTATTTCATTATGCCCCAATGTTCCTATCGGGAGAATTACTAAGAGTCATGAGGAAATCCCCTCCGTTGTAAGTCGGGTCATTAGCACCCTAATTAATATAATATTAAGTTGTTTGAGTCCTCCTACAGAAGTCGACCCAGTCAGTTTTAGTGGGGCCGACTTGGTTGAGTGAAATGTCAAGTGAACTGAAGAATATAAATAGAGGTGAGGTGCTCCTCATTTGAACACACTCACACTCGCTTGTGTAGTGCATAAGAGAGAGAGAGAGGGCTGTAGCTGCAAGGTGGAGAAGGATCAGTTTGGGGTATTATCTTTTATCTTTTGATCATCTATATTGAGGAAGCTTTTGCTGGGTTTTTCCCAGGGTAAATTTGTGTTGATCTTGTGATACTGTTTCTTTCAGTGATCTTGTCTATATGCTTTTGTTATGAAATTGAAATTGAAGGCTAATAATCTAGCTTAGCATATGGAATCTTAACAAACTGGGCTACTACCATTTCTAGACCAGTATTCCTAGGCCAAAGCCAGTCCTTTACATGAGTTGAGCATTTAGTGCCACATTGATGAGCAAGGATAGAGTTTATTCAGAGGTAGCTAGACTATTTGGAGCAGTGCTATCATAGTACCCTTGTCACTTCCGAGCCCTCTTCATGATCCCAGAGGGACATTTGTTAGGCCGTTGGTTCATTTATCAGAGCAACGAAGTTCATTTCCTTCTAGATCGTCAAAGGTATTGCAGATGTAGATGTAGATGTGACTGAGCAGATATATGGCATATAGTTTGTGCTTATTGTATTTCTTAGTTATCTTAGTAGATGTGACTTAGCATGTGTAGTTTGCATTGGTGATCATAGTTTATTGGTTTTTTAGGACTAGTAATTATGAATGGTTAAATGGTTTTAGCGTTAAGACTCAGGTGTATGCTCACAATTAGGGTTAGTTTCTATATAAACTAGATCATTCTCCATTTTGTCTGGCATCACCTTTACTTGCCCTCTCGTCCATCCGTTGTTCAATATTGCAAACTTCAACCCCTTGACTTGGATAAGACTGATTTGCTTAAAGATTTTCTCCCACTGTGACCTCTATGCTTGGATAGACCCCATGTTTGTTTGTGTTTCAGCTTTGGAGTGTTGAAATGTTTTCCTTAGTCCTCGCTGCAAGTTTTCCTCATCTGAAATAAAAAAAGGCCAAGCTACGCTTGGTTGTGTTTCTCAACACTAAATAATAAAAAGGCCATGAAATGAAATGAAAAGAAAGCTGCAAATGGTTGTATTTTTCAACACAAGCCCTTGATGAAAGCGACAAATGGTTGTGCTTCTCAGCACATGTAAAATCAAATAGGGGTCATGACATGAAATAAAAGGTCATAAATAAAAATGCATTGGAACACATAAATGCTATATCTAAAAGGATGCAAGCCAAATGAAAGTCAAGACTTGCAATGGACAACAAGTGGTTACATAAAGTCTTGCAATGAATGACAAGCAAGGATACTTGTTAGAGTCTATTGGAGGTCTTCTAAGCACTCTACGCATTTGTGAGACACCACCATTCCGTAGTGTTCCTCTATCCAACACATGTTACCTTGGTCTCCCTGATTCCCTTATATTTGAGAGTCCATTAAGTTTGTCCAATAAGTCAAACAATCATTAAGCCTATCCTTGTTCATCCCATTTCACCCAGCTTAGTGAGGAATGATCTCTTTTGTAGATTGGATTGAATGTGACAGTAAGTATATGGTAGGGATTTTGTTATTAACCATGCAACTGTTTTAATTATAAGTCTTATTTGTGTATTTATTGTATTGATCACCATTCTTTCATGCTACTAATGCTTTTAGTCCGTTGCCAATATTGTTAAGGCTGTACTGCTTACAGCTTGTGCATGAAGAGACACTCTGTCTTTTTAGCTTAGTCAGTGTTTTGATCAATTTTGACTTGGTCAACTTTGTTGGTTTGGTCAACGAGCAGGGCCCGCAGATGGATGTGGCTACTATGGTTTGATTGATGTATTTTGGTGCCCTTGGAGGCCAACTAGACCATTCCATGCTTCAATTTGTAAAATTTTGCTCATTATCATTATTTTTATAAAGTTAGCGGACAATTTTTTTTAATTAAAAATGGTGGAAATTGTTCACAGATGATATTGCAGGTTACTCCAAGGTGTATGAGTAGTCACCATTGATGGATTTGATGTTTTTGAATTCATCTGTGTAGTTATTTCATTGTTTTGGGAAAATGAAGGTGATGTCATGGGCATGTTTAGTATTTACAGAGCATAGTGTTTGATCTTCTGGATTTCAATGTGTCAGAGTTTAAACAAGACCAACATGTTTCGAGTGGATACTCCACCCATCTTCAGGATCTGGTTGAAGCTATGAGCAAAATGTAAGAATGGTGGAAATAAATAGTGTTGGAGGGAGAAGTAGCCGTTGGGAGAAAAAGGTGGAATGGTTAGGAAAAAATATTTATTTAAAGAGAAAGATAATATTAAATTGGAAGGTGATCTTCTTTTAGGGTTTAGAATAATTAAAGGATTTAAATAAATTTATGGTAGAAATGTAGTATTAATTTAATAATTAAAATAATAAAAAATAAAGAGAGAAAATAAGTTAAAAAGTGAGTAAGGTAGTTGACAATTAAGGAAGAGAAGTAATATCAGTGTTAGAAAAATAATAATAATTGAGTTAAAAGGGGGTAATGTTTTTAGGGTTTAGAAGGGTAGATTTTTTAATACTTGGTAGTAAAGTAGCGTTAACGTAATAATTAAAGGGAAAGTTAAAAATGGTTAGAAAATGATTTAAAATAAGGTTAAAAGATTAAAAGAAAATAATAGAAAATTAAAAGGAAATAATTAGTGGAAGATAAAAGAAAATAACTCAATGGGAGTGACCCAAGAGGGAACTATTGACGTTAAATTAAGTGGACCAAGTTAATTTTAAAAAGAATGCAAATTTTTAGTTTAGAGTAAACATAAAGTTAGGGAGGAAAATAAAATAAATAGAAAGGAAAAATAAAAAGGAGAAAGAGAGAAGAAAAAACCAAGGGGGGGAAGTAAATTAAAATTGAAAATGAGAGCAAGAACTGGGGAAAGGTCAGGAAAATAAAATGGACAGATTAGAACCAATGATGAAGACGATGGATTAAGGGTTGCCAATATTAGCTTAGTTTATAGCCATCTTCGCGATTAAAGTTCAAGGGATGTTTTTCAATTTCCAAGGCTTCTCGAACCAATCAGGATGAGTAATGAGAAGTGGAGGCCAAAATTTTTGTTTGATCGAAACAAATTTGGTGATTGGTGTTAAACGAATGTTTTTCTATAGCAAATTTATTGAGGCAATTATGTTTGGTGTCAACGATGTGTTCTTTGAGACGAGTTTTGATGGACATTCTGGTTTGATTTAGGATGAAGAACTTGATGAAAGGTTTTATTAATTAGATGCTGGGGTATCCATTGGCCATGATGCATTTCGTGAGGTGAGATCTTTCATGAGAAAGATGTTGAGGATTAGAGATGTGAATAGCTCTGGTGAATAGAGTTTTAAGGACAACAAACTTTTGAGAGGGATGGTGGTGGGATTGGGAATGAACCTATCTATCGATATGTGTCTTTTTTCGGTAAACTTGATGAGAAAGAAAGCCATTCTATTGTCGAGTGACATGGATGTCAAGAAAGGGAAGAGATTTATTTTGTTCGACTTACATAGTGAACTGGATAAGAGGGGAGATACTATTTAGATGATTTAAAAAGTTATCAAGAGAGGAGTGTCCATGGGGTCAAATGACGAAGGTGTCGTCCATGAATCGATACCAACACTTCGGCTTATAGGGATAAGAACTAAGGGCAGGGGATTCAAAATGGTAGATAAAAATATCTGCGACTACAGGGGAAAGACAAGATCCCATGGCAGTTGCTTCGGTTTGCTCATAGAACTTGCCTTTAAAGCAAGAGAAAATAGAGGAGAGACAAAGTTTAATTTGATTTTGGGTTTCGACATCTACTAAATTGGAAATAATTTCAAGAGCTTTAGGGACAGGGATTTTGGCTAAAATTATTTCTCCCTCTTTACTCAATTATTAAAATTTTCTAAGACTGATATTACTTCTCTTCCTGAATTGTCAACTACCTTACTCACTTTTAACTTATTTTCTCTCTTTATATTTAATTATTTTAATTATTAAATCATTACTATATTTCTACTAGAAATTTATTTAAATCCTTTAATTATTCTAAACCCTAAAATAAGGCTGCCTTCCAATTTAATATTGTCTTTCTCTTTAAATAAATATTTTTTCATAATTGTTCCACTGTTTTCTCCCAACGACTACTTCTCCCTCGAACACTATTTATTTTCACCATTCTTACCTTTTGCTCACAACTTCAACCAGATTGTAAAGATGGGTGGAGTGTCCACTTGAAACGCGTCGGCCTTGTTTAAACTTTAATACAATGAAATCTAGAAGATCAAACACTATGTTGATACACTGTGAAAATCTACATACTAAGATTTATAGAGCATTTCAACATTTTAATTAGAAATGATCAAAGTGACAATGGCTTAGCAAGTGAATCGATGGGTAAGTGAATGGCAAGGATTTGACTTCGGTATTATTCTTTAAGCTCTATAGGGTCTCTTGGCATCATTCTTCACGAGTTTATCATCTTTGAGCATCAAAGATTCAGTATTGCCTTCCCCTGACAATTCACACTTCCTAGAGGAGGGTGCACTTGTGGATGATATGTTTCATTGTTGTACCTTGTACCATGTTGAGATGATGTATTATGTCCCTAAGTGGCTAAGTTGTCGCCCCTAGGTGACTTTGATGATGTATTTTCATGTTATGTCATTATATCCTATGTATTTGGGTGTTATGAGGCAACTCACCCCCGTCATGTCTAGTGATCCATGTAGCGAGTGTGAGATTAGATCTCCACCCTTGATTATCATTGAATTATGTTTTGATCTCAACCATTGATTTAAAAGTTGGTTAGGGATTTGGTCTCTCTTGAACCTATTTAAGAGAGGAGACCCCTCATTGTAAAAGGTCTTTGGTTCTTGGATTGAAGAGATCATAAAAAATTGATTGTTGAGCAAATCTTGTGTGTCTTGTAGAGTTTGGGATTTTGATTGTAATTGTTTCTCGAGGAACATTGGAAGTGAATCTTTCTTTTCATTTGTTTGCAGGGAAAGACGACTTGGTGGAGGGTGCAATGATGGAGAGATCCCTCTCTCTTTCTCCCTTTCTCAAATTGTTAGTTAACAGGGAGTGAAATGTGTATCCTTGCATTTGTCAATCTAGTCACTATATCTCTCTTTGGATTTCTTTGCATACAAATTATTTTCTTGTGAATCAAATTTACTTGGCATGATTTGGTTCAGGAGGGCGTACTTGGGCGAATTGATAGAAAGCTGGAACATAAAAAGTTCACATCCAATTGGGAAGTGTTGGGAGCAAGCATTAGAGTCTTGGCATCTCTCAAGATTCAGGTGAGTTCACATATTTTTCTTGTCTTTCACTCTATTCCATTGTTAGCATCAATAAAAATTAAAATTCTCATTAATAAAAATCAAAATGAAATAAATTTTTTTTTTTTTTCGTTTTTGCAAATCGCACTGTGTTTAGGAGGTTGATTTCTCTTTTGGACCTGTCATTTTTTTTGCTTGTTGGGAGGCGAGTTAACCTTAGGCGCTTCGACAAGAAAACCCTCATGAATTAACCCTCACACATTATTGGTGACCAAAACAAATTCACCTGGCAAATTTGAAGTCGTGTTGTGGTTCATGGGCAATGTTTTTTCTTTGTGAAGTTCATATTTTCCCTAAACGCTATAATTTTGAACACAGTTTTATAAATAACAAATCACAGATTCATACATTAACAACCAAATCGTATTTATATGTTGAGAAGTTGTGGTAAAGCCCTCACTATTTTATGGTGAGAACAATTTTGTTTTGAGTGTGGGAGCAAATTTATTAGAAAGGGGGCTGTTTCTTGTCTTGCTTACATGAATTTCATTTCCCCCTTGGGCGAGTTTGAAATCCCTCATGAATTGATTACATGCTGAAATGTTTTGATCTGTTGAAATCGCAGTAATAATTTTTATGAACTATAAGGTTGAATTTAAAACGCAATTGTAATATCTAAAACTGTTTTGACCTTAGCCGCTGCTATTGAGAGTCTCACGAACTGGAATGAACCACTCTTTCGTTACTATACGTTTTCATTTGCATTTAACCAATTTGTTTGTCTAGATTGTAGGTTTCGATCTGCAAATTCTCATCAATGTCTTGCATTCGGTTCACCATTATGGAAAATTGAATTTATTTGAGGGACAAATTCCACATCAAGAAATTCGCATGATTTCTTGAGTCTGTTTTGGGGGTTTAAAAATGGGCTCATGATTTTTTTCTTATTTGGGAAAATGCATCTACGTTGTGTATTTTGAAAATTTCTAATATCTCCATATAAAATTGAACTGGTAATTCATGAAATCGTCTTCACTTTGGCATGATCTCTTATGAATTATATAAATTGGTTCCAACTACATATTGTTTCAAAATAGTATTGAGAACGGGTTTGTCATTAACGTCTTTGTGTTGGGGATACCAAGTAAAATTTGCATACTATATGTGTTGAATACCTCATTAGAGGATTTTTAGTGGTAAATTAAACTTATCTTTTCATAAATCCTCCAATGAGTTCATTTTAGGGTTTGAATTGATTTTCTTTGGGTAATTGGCACGGTTTGTATAAGCATACATTTACCTTCAACTAGCCTTTGACTCCATTTGCCCGATTATTAAGCACTGGTCTTATACAATTCTAATCTGCCCATAAGATTTTAAGTCCTCTCTGCATGAAATGTTTATTGTTTTATCTAGGGTGTGTTTTAAACTTTGGAAATCTTTTTCCCTAGTGTCCTCTTTTCTTAGATCCAAAAGCTTTACTCAACAACCTTTCTTGATCTAGGGTATCTTACGTTTCATTCCAATTATCTAGATTTGGAATCATGTAGCAAGTCTTTCCCACAAGGTTCTTCCAGGGCCTCCCCCTTAGCCATTTAGATTTCTCAATTTTGCTTAAAGTGAAGAGTATCCTGCTTGAAGTGACAATTGATGCATCTTCAAGGAGCAGGATCATCTAGGGTCATCTCTTTTGATGCTTACCTCCCTCTACCGTCCTAGATAAGGTATATTTTAGGGGCAGCTGCATGTTGTGTGACAACATGTTTATTGCACACGTTTTAAGGATGGGACACTTGAAGGAGTCAAAGAAGAAAGGAACCCATCTTATTTGGGTTTCATTGCATATGTGCTCATGTTTATTGATGGGATATTTCTCTTGGATGAGCCACACATGTCTGACTTGGTTAAAACCTTAATTAAGGGGATGTTTCACTTGGAAAATCCACATGTCCTACTCTTGAAGGACTGCTTGCACACATTTTTTATGCCATGTAGATGGGATGTTTCACTTGGAGACCCGGACATGCCATTTTAGGAGGATATTGCTTGAAGACGTCCACCTTGGAGCTTCATTGAATATCTTATGGAAGGCTTATGGGAAACTTTGGGGTGCTCATTTTCTACCTCATAGCACACACTAAACCCCTAGACCCACTTTCCTAAGTTTTCGAGTAATTATTTAACCCCAAAATTAATAACTACTTGAAAACCCAAAAAATCCCACAAAAAAGAAATATTAAAAAAATAAAAGATAATTGCCAAAAGTGAATTTGATGACTTGGCAAATTAATTTGGCAAGTACCTGGGCAAGGGGGACAAGTCAGATGTTGCCAATCAAGAGAGATTGTTGAGTTTGGATGTTTCCTCATGAAGAGGGAGGCACACTTCTCCAAGTGGGGGTGTAAATCCCAAGAAAGGATAGAAGGTTATATGAGTTGGAAGATTTTTGGTGAAGTGGCTTCCAAAGTTTGAGAAATTGCTTCTCCTTTTGCTTTCAACCAACTCATTGCCACCTCTCCAACCCTAGCGCATCCTCGAGGAAGATGCGTCCTCGAGGAAGATGCGTCCCCCCTCTCTTGTCGGTTTTGCTATTTAAGCAGGCATCCTCTCTTTATTTTGGACAAAATATTTTGGCAAGGAACTTATGCTCATGTACTTTGTAATATTTTTCTATCATTTTGAATAAAAGGTTTTGGAGGTCAAGAATTGTCTAGCGATTTTATGTGTGGGTGAATATTGCCTTGAGCTTGTGAAGTAACCGATGGTGTTCATTTTCTTGCATCTCTTTGGTTAAGCTTGGCCTTTGAAGCAGAGCTGTCTCTTGGTAGGTTAAGGTTTAAAAGCTTGTTTGCTTGAAGATCTTACTGTTTATTTGTTTCAGATATCTTGTAAGTACATTTTTATTTTGTTTAATAATCTTGTTTTTCTGAGTTTCTGTGGTAGGTGGCACCAAATTTCTTAACCATTTCTTGTGCAAGAATTTTGTATTAGTTGCAGGTTATGTAGATTGAAGATGAGGTTGATTTTGCTTACATCTTCCTTCCCTTCAACAACTAAAGGTGGACATAGTCCCTCTTTGTTCCATTGTGAAGAACTCCATTGTCCATATTCCAACATCAAGCTTCTTCATATCTCCTCTCATTCTACAAAAAATATTTATTTCTGTTCCCGATTATTTTGATAACTGATATTTTGTTTAGTATATTAAAATAGATCAATAACTAAATTTGATTTCATTTATCATTAAAGTTAGATCTGTTTTGAATGTTAAAACTCATAAATCCAGCTTTAAACAAATACTTTTCAATACTTTAAATTTTTTATCTTTTAAAAGTTACTTGAATTATATGTTTAAATTTTTATCTTTTAAAAGTTACTTGAATTATATGTTACATTTTTATTGTTTAAAGAAAGAATTTGACATATTTGATTGATGTTTACTTGCTATTTAGTGGCAAAAGCTGATTAAAGAGAGAGGTACTTTGGCCAAATTTCGAAGAAACAAGCCATTCTTCACATACCCCTCTTTTCACAATTCTCTCTTTGGCCATTTTTCTAAGGCCCTATATTGTAAAGCTTGTGTTTCCTATTCTACAAAGGAGCACAGACAATTTCTATTTCTAAATCATTGTAAAAAAGAGAAGCAAGTGGGAAGCCAAGTGCCCACATTCGCACTTTTTTTTTTCTTTTTAGTATTTTTAGATTTTTCAATTTCTTTCAAGTTTCTTAAGTAAAATTAACCAATCCGGCTGTGTTCTCGGTAACGAGAGTATCGACACTGTGATTTAAAAAAACTACATTTAGTTCTTAAAAAAACTTAAAATTTACAAGGCTTCATTGCCCGTATGCTCTTGTGACCATTACAAGCCTTTGGTTGGATCGGTGGGACAATCAGAAAGGGATTGAAGTGATTACTAATTAGTGGAACACTTCAAATAATCCCTACAAGTGAAAATCGAGCACTTCATTCAATCTTACCACTTTGTGGGGAAATTTTGCAAGTGAAGCGGGAACCACTAGAAGGTGACCGTGGGGCACTGTTAGGCTACACCCTCGTTTGGTGTAGTGTTGAACACAACCCCACGCCTCCATCTAGCCCACAGTCACTGTGAGAGCCACGCCTTGGTAAATCCGGACATATTCCTTGTACACCCTAGGTATATCTGGAATATCATTTCCCTCTTAATAATAAAGATCATTACCACATTCTTAATAAAATTTACCAACAATTCACTCACTCCCTAATTACTCATTTAATAATTTTAAAACTGACCAACCGAGACAACTGTAATACTTCTCGAGACTTCACTAGCAACCCCCTTACAAGCACTCCATTAGCATTGGTCTATTTGGCATTTTATTTTATGTTTGATGCTTAAGTTAATCAATGTGTTATATGGAATGATATTTTAAATGCTAGTTATTTAAACTATTTGCAGATTATCTTAGTTTCGGTATTTATTGTTATCATCTCCTAGACTTTGTTGTTTTATTTTATAGATTAAACACCATAGTTTATTTTACTAGGGATCACCCCCCTTAGGTTCGCTAGGAGAGAGCCTAGACGGAGGAGTCAAGATCAAGTGACAACACTTGACCCTTGCTTGCCTCGAAGGTCGCATCGAGTGGCTTGAAGATTTCTGCCACGTGACACGAGGTGCGAATTAGGCAGCAAGACACTGCAAAGGCAAGGTACATAGCAACTAGTGCTGCCAGTCACGAAGCAGTATGGCTCTGAAAGTTACTTGCATGGTTATTTGATCAAGAGTTAGAGATGACTTGGATCTACTGTGATAACAACGCTGTGTGAAGCTTTTAGATAATCCACGTACCTGTCTTGATCTTGTTGAAATGAATCATTAAAGACTTATCGAGATAGGATAGCAAGGGATAAGCAACTTCTTCAATACTTGCCACAATATAGTGCTGGAAGTACTGATCCAGGGACTTCATTGGTTGAAAGGTAGAGGGGACCCTTTGCATATGGCAATCAAGCAAGGCAACAAAAGGGTTGATCCATTCTTCATTGATGACAGAGAACGCTTCTTTTCCCACGCATGTGCAAGGGAGAGGATCCACTATGGTATTGCAAGGTCTTGAAGAATCGTATACTGGTGGATCGAGGAACTCCCAGTAATCGTCATCTTCTATACCATTGTAATTTTCTTCCAAGAGAGCCAAAATATCATAAGAAACCGCAACTTGAGGATATGGAGGACTCACCAATTCTTTAGCTTCTTCAACTAAAGCTTCGTGGTCTTCATTTTCTGGAAGAATTTCACTTTCATCTTCAGGAATCCCTTCATCTTCGGACATAAGGGCCATGGTGTCAATGACCAAGTCTTGAACAATAGCTTCGTCAAGGAAACCTTTCGAGCTTTGATCTTCATCATAAACTTCGTCACCAAGGAGTGCTTCATGCTCTTTTGAGACCTGTTTGTCAATATTCATATGATCGTCCTTCATAATTTTCAAGATTTCCTCCTTAACATTAGGGTCCCACTGATCGCAAAATGCTTCAGCCAGTTGTAGATAAAAGGATATCCCCTTATGAGGACATTACAAATTACTGCATCATGGTATCCTCATCCGTGATATCCCAAGACAGAAGAACGTCTTTGGACTTCGTAACGTGTGGTGTAACTATATCTTTACCCTTGTTGAATGTTGGAATAGATTTAAAACAACGATGCTTGTCAAACCTATTCGGGTATCCTCGAATGTTTGAGAAGTCAAATGGATTGAGAATCCCCATATCTTTTGCCCGAGAATGCTTCCTTTGAACTTCTATACCTTGTCTTCAATGGAGTTACCTGCAAAGTTAGCCTTTAACAGAATTTGATGAAATGACAAAGCAAAGCATACCTCTTGTTCTTGTTCTTGCAAAGCACTTGTTTTGATTTTCTTTAGTGGAGTTGCTAGGAAAGACATGTCAAGTTAAAAAAATCTCACCAAAATACATAAGAAGAAGTATACTTGATTGAGGGTTGAGTTCACTGTGGAGTTGCCAGATAAGCCTGCAAGCTTGGTCCCTTCTAGAAAAATATATGCAATCATGTAAACATGAACTTAAGACTTACCAACAATGTCGTTCTTTCTCGGATAAGTCCCCTGAACTAATTTGAGGGTCCCTGATAACGATGCCAAAAATGTTACTAGATGAACTAGCAGCGCTAGTCACCGATAGATGATGTATGGAATAAGTGATCACTATCACCTTAGTCACTTCCCCAAACTTCTTTGGAAGTCAGAACCTCCTAGGGAAGAGCCCTAAATGCAAGTCTGTAAGGACACTTAGACACCAAATTATATCTTCTTTGAAAGGGTTAGGATCAGTGCCTTTAAGGAGTCAGTTTAAGGAATGAAGAAGGCATACTATATAAAGAAGTATGGATCTTTGCAAGTGCAATTAGTATATCAACTTCAGGCAAATGTAGATGTAATTTAGGATAACAATGTTATGCCAAGGTTATACAAGTAGTCAGCAAAACATTAATCATTAAGTTTATCAAACACTTTAGACATTCAATAAGCATGACTTCACTCTTGTAAGCTTGCACATTGGCTATACAAAGGTGGTCCCATATGAGAGAATGTCTCTTTGAAGTTTCATTGGCATGCTTCAAGTGAATTGGAGTAGATCTGACTTTTCCTTTCCTTGTAAGGGCACATTTGTGTATGAGGAGTGCTATGCACTAGTGGAGATAATTTTCTCTCTATTTAAAGCACTCAGCTCATTATTTAGTGCGAATAAGTCACTGGTGACTAATCACTTGTTAAAGTTTAAGTTAAACAATGAATACCGTTTAAAAATAGAAAGTAGAAAAAATAGGAAATAAAAGAAACAATGGCTAAATGCTAATCCATCTAGCTTAAAAATAGAAGCTCCTAAAAATCAGGAAACCCTAATTTTAGGAGATGAAGGAAATCTTGTGTAGAACAGTATCAGATCAACAAAAAACTAACATTTTGTATTAAAGGGACCAATCTCCTTTGTGGTTAGTAGTTTTAAAAATATTATTTGACTTGAGGAACATTGTGATGAATTGTATAGCTAAGTAAATTTCTGTTATCTGATAAAATACATTTGCTGGTAACTCTTGGTTCACAGATATTGTGATGCATTCAGCAACGAAATTCATAGCTGGTCATAGTGATGTCATGGCAGGTGTTCTTGCTGTAAAGGGGGAAAGGTTTGTAGTTTTCCCAGACTTTTCTGTATCTGCTTTTGAAGCATATATTAATGCCTCAACTTTGCTGTTCGTTTTGTATAATTATTTGGTATTAGAGACTATATTAATATAATTTTGACAATGATAATCCCTTTTGACGAGACAATTGAGATACTATGCATGAGGCATTGGTTTGTTTTGTGATTTTAGTTTGGATGCTATAGATTTAGTTTGGATCTCATGTTGGGTCCATATATGTGATCGCACATTTTTGTCTTTGGACAAAAGGAGTTTTTGAGTTGCATTTTTTTGTGTTTGCAGTTTGGCCAAAGATATTTATTTCCTACAGAATGCAGAAGGTTCAGGTCTAGCTCCATTTGACTGTTGGCTATGTTTGCGAGGGATCAAGACAATGGCTTTGCGTATTGAGAAACAACAGGTGCCACATCTTTTCAAATTAGGCTTGAATATTCTTGTTTCTGAAAAGTCACATGGTCCTGATATCAATTTCTAGGGCCATTATAATTGCATTAATAATAATTTGTAGTTTTTCTTGGCTAAAGTGGATTGACAACTTCATTAAATCATCAACTTCTCAGTATGCGTCTGAAGGATCCTGTTTCTTGAAAAGTGAAATGAACCAGATATCAATTTTAAAAGCCATTATAATTTCATCAATGTTAATTTTTAGTGTTTTTTGGCTGAAGTGGACTGGCCACATTGATTGAATCATCAGGTGCTCTTGACACCTCTGAAGGATTCTGTCCCTTGAAAAGTAGATTCAAACACTTCTAAAACCTATGTGTGTGTCAAAGTGAGTTGTGGGGTGCTGTTTCAAAGTGGACTGGCAACTTCATTAAATCATCAACTTCTCAGTATGCGTCTGAAGAATCCTGTTTCTTGAAAAGTCAAATGGACCAGATATCAATTTTAAAAGCCATTATAATTTCATCAATGTTAATTTTTAGTGTTTTTTGGCTGAAGTGGACTGCCAACATTGATTGAATCATCAGGTGCTCATGACACCTCTGAAGGATTCTGTCCCTTGAGAAGTAGATTTAAACTCTTCTAAAACCTATGTGTGTGTCAAAGTGAGTTGTGGGGTGCTGTTTCTTGAAACAGAGTGACTTACATTGACAGTCTGATTTTTTTCTAATTTTTAGGGTCTTGTTCTTTAAGAGTTTGTTAAAGTTGCAGACTTTATGAAGCAAAGCAAAGTTGCATGACTTGGATCTGGCAATGGTACAACAAAACCAAAATGGAGAGTCAACTTGGCAACTCCGCAAACTTGATGACGATTAAGCATATTAGAAAAGACAAAATATTCGGAATTTGAGATGATAAAATAAGGGATTTTCCATTCCATTACAAAACCATCAAATTAGAATGATTGCTATTTTTCCAGATCTTCCCCCTCGCGCTCCTTGTATATGCTTGGATATGTATCGTATCCAGATCCTTCTCCAATACATTTTTAATCCTTAACGAACCTATATGTGGAAGGGACACTTAATGAATTTTTATGGGTTCCATATGGGAATTATTCTAGATACATCTGTAATGAATTCATCTGTTGGCCTCCTACCAACCCTGAAATGAAAAGGAATATGGAAACGTCAACCAAATTAACATTCATGGAAATTTCAGCAACTAGACAAATGAATATATGCTAGTTGTAAAATTTTCTTAAAACTCAATCCTGAGCTACACAATATATATATATTTTTTATTACTGTTAACCACAAATGAGTTCTTCACAAATAATGCAGCAGAAAATAAATACTGAGAAAACATATAATAGCAATCACACCAATAGAGACACAAATATTTTGGGTATGGAAACGCCCGGAAAAAACCAAGATGGGAAAACTGGTCAGCAGTCTGAGAAGATATTTTATTAGCAAGATTTGAACAATACAGTCCAGAAATTCGATTTTGGCCAACTTGGTAAAATCGTACAACTGAAACTCATTGAGAACCTGAACAAGTTCGTACGGCCCCTGCGTCAGCGTACGGCCTTGTGTCAGCTTGTATGACTGCTTGCGTCAACCTCTGCGTCATCTGTACGGCTGCCCTGTGTCACTGTCACGGGCTCTGTGATTTCCCTGTGTTATCTTGTCGATCTCCGGAAATATGATCTTCAATCTCACTCTCTGAAATTCTTATGCAAACTTCTCTCTCTTTCTCACTCTCCGGCTGAAAAGCTATGATCAAGAAATCTCCCTTAGGCAATGTGTGTGCCAAAGCAACTGTGTGTGTGTGTCCTCTCCACTAAATCAATCTCCTTTTAACTCAATGGCCAAGCAAAAACCCTAACTCTCACTATGGATCAATGGATGAGATCCTCCGGTGAGATCAATGGCCAAGATTAGATTAGCCATCACTTAAATTATATTTCACTTGAACGTTATAAAAGTGCCTCCATTAAGTCAAATTAAAATTAAATCATATAATGCATTTTTCCTAGGTCTAAACTTTGGATAAAGGCAATGATCAATTTGGCTTCCTGTTTTATGTTTTCTATCAGGCAAGGACACATGCCAATGATAGAAGACTTTCCTTGTTGCCACTTTTCAAGACTAGTGACCTAAGTCACCTGACACGAGGGCATGGGACACGAAGGACACGGGGATTCGGGTGTCCGACACGAACACGATCACCTTCGTAATCGAGACACGTAGGACATGTTATATATATATATATTTAAAAAAAACTATATATATATTAATTTATTAAACATATAGACATATAGATCCAAATTTTTGCAAATATTCAATAGAAATAAGAATCAATGCACATTTAACATTAGTAGTTAGTAGTACACATTTACAAATCAAATCAGTAATCACAATGAGATTATGAGTCTCATAGATAATTCATAATACAATATACTCACGATAGTCATAGATCAAGATGTCAATACTAAAAAATCAGAACCATACTTCTCATTAAGTCATCAAAATCAAATGTATTACATAGATGTCGGAATGCCATTGGGAAATGCCAAATAGACCAAGTTTTTCTAGGGTTCAAGCTCTTCTCATCCTCCACACCAACAAATCAAGATCTTCTACAGAAAACGTGTCCTGTTTTCGGGACACGTCCTGACCGACGCAGGACACCCGTGTTCGAAATCAGGAGACGCTGAAAAGACGTGTCTGACATGCTTTGTCAGTGTGTCCGTGTTGGACACACGGACACGGGACACACTGCCCCATATGGATGTGTCCGGTATCTTAGCTAGTGACTCAGTAATATTGATATTTGGCAGACAACCTCCCATCAACTAGAGCCTTCTTTGTGCAAAAGTTTTTATCATGTACATATGTGTCTATTAATAGCCTCATATTTGAAGAAATTGATCAAACTATTTCTAGTTTTCACCAATGTTCCACGGACTTTTCAGGACGGGGAAGTGCGGGAGCGGGGAAATGCAAAAGGGGGGTGTGTGGAATCCACCCCAAATTTTAGGGATATTTCGGGGAAATGGGGGGGCGCTGAAGTCATAAAAATTCATTTAAAATATAGAAATGATAAATCCTAACAATAACTATTAACATGTAAAATACTAAACTGTAAAACTAAAAACTAAAATAATCATTATGGAATTCATCAAATTTCAAATTTCAATTTGTAAATGATACTGAAGTATGTTCCTACTNAATTATTAAAATTTTAAATACTAAAAACTATATATCATCATTATCATTATGCAATGTGTATCTAAATTCAGATTTCTCATTTATAAAAGATAATGCTTAAATATTGAATTTAATGGCTGGAAATGAGAGGCAAGAGGTTTAAAAACAAAAGAAAAAACAAAAGAAAAAACAACACAGAAATTAATACAGCAGTATCATGTGAACCAACAAATCTGGGCATGAAAGCATATGTGAAAGAACCTCATATTCAGGTTTGGGAACATTAGAACAATAGTAAAGAAAGTGAAATACTAAGAATCTAAGAGACAGTTTAGTCTCTGGTGTGTGTTCATTGTTTTGGGCACAATTTGGCACCATTTGTCTTCAATCTTCATAAAAGAATCCAAGGCATAAAATTTATTATTTTATCACATGGATATTGGAATATGATCATGTTGAATGTATTAATTTTTAAATTAACAAATTTTAATGAGGCATGAGTCATGACCCTACCTCCAACTAGCAGATTTGGGTACTCCAAGATTCGAGCTAGTGGATGAAATTGAACTGAGTCTCAACTCTACTCTAGCAGCGACTCTCCTTCAAGAAGCAATGGCTCTCCTCCAAATAAACTTCGGTTCCTCCCTCAAAATTGGTGGCTCCTCCAAATTCCAATAACCAACTACTCTCCAATATTGAATTAGATTTTATAATTTTAATCTAATTCAATATTATTCAATTTATAGTTTAAATTAATTAAAATTTTATAAATTTAATCAAATTCAATTTAATTTATATTTTAATTTAATTGATTATTTAATTTAGTTTATCATTTAATTTAATTTTAATTTTTATGTAATTATTTTTATTGAAAAATAAAAAATATAAAAATTGGGGGTTCTAGGCGTCCCCCCACAAAGGGGGGCATGGAGGGGCGCCTAGAAGCCCCCCCCTAGAGGGGAAACGTGTTTCCCCCAAAAGGGGGATGTGGAGAAACGTTTCCCTAGGAGTTTCCCCGTCCCGGAAGCGTGGGGAAGCGAGGGGGCACATCCCCAACCTTGGGGGACACGTCCCCGTGGAACACTGGTTTTCACTGCTTAGAGAGCCTTTTAGTGTGGAAATAGTAGGAAATTAGGCAAGTTATTGTCAGCGCCAGGTTAGTTATCAAGTTAGATTTTTTCTTAGAGTGCAGGAATAAGACATGGTCAACATATGCTTGGAATTATTCATATTCTTATATTGTGATGATGTAATTTATTTCTTTTTCCAAGGAAACAATCATACTTTTTCATTTTATAAAACCCTAAAAGTAGATTCAATGTGTGGAAATTTGGAAAGAGCACTCAAAAGAAGGTCTTTTGTTTGATAACAACAAAGAGATGACTTCACAAACAAGCATAATCGAAACTAGCGCAAGGACTAATGTCCTACAATAAAAGAATTAGGTACCTTCCTTTTGGCCTTTTTTAGTCATCCTTTTTTTAACAATAATCCATCCCGACATATTTGTTCCCCTGAAGCAGGTTCCAATGGGACTATCTGTAGAGCTGAATCCTGATTTGCAAGATTTGATGGGATTGCCAAGTCCTAGTGTGTCAACTTGATGTTTTGGATGAGCTTTTAGTGGCATAAAAGATGCTGTTTGGATGAGCCTTCTGTGGCAAAGAAAGCTGCTGTTTATGCTAACTTTGAAGGACAAAACTGCTAGAAACATTCTACTTCAGTGCCGATCTTTCCCTCCTTCTCTAACTGTTGCTCAACTAACTCGACCATACTTAACTAGAATAGTGAATTTATCTCTTGTTTATCTGCTAAGCATAACAGTAATAGCCATTAATCAGAGTCATGTCATCCCTCTATCATCTGAGCATGCGCCGGCGATTTTCTGTTCATGGCTGTTATCCTATTAAATTAATGGGCTGCAGCCTGAAACTGATGAAAATCTAAAGAAATTCTCTTGGATTACTGCATATTTTCCTTTGGCATGCAATCAATAACAAGCCCATAGCAAAGTTACAAATATTGTGTCAGCGAATATATTGCCGAGGGCCCATAAACAACGGATCAGATTTATCAGCGAAAATGTCGGCAAACATAATTTTTTTTTTTCAATTCTTTAAACATCGAAAGCGACAAGAACATCAAATAAACACATTGCTGCATGAATATGGAAAGCAAATCGATATATAAGATGTTCTAAGACATCTAGTGATACGTCACACATAAAAAATGAATTCTGTCTTGAATCTTGGTCCCTGATTCATAATCACCAAAACATAAAATTAATGTATCTCATTACAATGAAATCAAGTAAATAAACTATTGAATTTCTCTACCCTTTTTACGAGCAAAGGTAATCGCTCTGGAAATGGCTTTGCCTCTAGAGCTAGAAGGCAGTAGCTGTTGTGGGGGGTTGTAGTGGACTCTGATGTCCTTTAGAAGAGCCTGAAAACTGGATTACTCTAGAAGAACTAGAAGAATGATGAGGTAGACCCTGATCAAGTTCTCTACCACTACTAATGCTACCACTATGTGTATCTCCACCTTGAACTCCCTTTGATTATGATTGTGGCTGTGAAACTGGTGGCTTCGATGGCGACACTCTGAGACTCCGCATTCTCTCTTGTCTCCATGTCATGTGTATCATCCTCTAACCAATTAGGGGCTGCCTCCATAACAGGGTCTCCACCCTCCACATAGTTGTGGTGTCAATCCCATTCAATGAAATGGCTTCCACGTCAGGTTTTTTCTCAATCTGCTCCTCCCACAACTTGATATTGTAGTAGACGTAGACTAGATCATTCAGGTGTTGGGTATCCAACCTGTATGCGGATCATAAATTTATTAAATTATAATACATAAATTACCCAAGGGACATAAATTACAAGTTATAATGAATGTAAAATTTCATTTGAAATTCTCTAACCTATTGCGCTTCTTGGTGTGTAATTTTTTAAATACACTTCGGTTGCACTCACAACCAAAAGAGCTACATGTTTGGCTAAGCTACTGAATGGAAAGTTTTTGGAGACGAGGTACTCTTGGGCCATAGATTTCCCACCAAGTATCTATAATGAATCGGAGAAACATATTGCATTTTAAAACAAAGAAAGAAAAGAAATTGAATTTTGAAACAAGGTGAAGCTTACTTGGCATTATGTTCCTCCTGTCATTAATAGCTTGTTATCACAATTCTTGTAGTTGCCCCGTAAGGTGATCCTATCTAGGATGGAAGATGGAAAAGGAAACTAAAGTTGTGACTAATGACATCCAAGACCTCTGAATAAGTTCAGTCACATCGGTCAAGGCTACCGGCACTTTAGACCAAGCAAAGAGCTAAGCCTAAGGGGCGTCCCTATAACGAAGATGACCCCTTAAAATGTGAATTTAGGTGAGTAATCTTAGGGATCTTGATTAAATCTCTTAGTATTATGGTTAATTAAAGATCCAAACAGTTAAATAAGAGGAAATGAGTGTACACATGAAAAGCCCTAAATTACCCTAGGGTTTTAAGCATGAAAATCATATCTAAGGGTAGTTAGGTGAAATTAAGTAAAATTGGACAACTAATCAATTGCTAGATGCAAGATGAGACAAATGAAAGTGATTCTTACAATACCTAGTTCACGGATTGAGAGATACTCACTTCTCTCAAGGAGGGTGTCTTCCCCTAGAGGATAGGCTAGTGTGTTGAGTGGGAAAATGGAGTTCGATGGTCGTGAAATTTTAGATCTAGAGGTTTTAAATTATTCCTAAAGTGGATTTTAAATATTATAGCTTGCCATGAACTAAAAGCTATGGATGTACAAAACGAGGGTTTTATTTATTTTTATTTTGCTCGAGAAAGGAAATACATGAAATAGATAAAAAATAAAATGGAACTTACTTGGAATTGTGAGATGGCATGAGATGTTGCCCTTCGTTCAACATTGTCAACTTGAAAGCCCCAATCTATGCTTGGTTGATGCGTTTTGTCCAGTGCGCCCCACCTGTGGAAGACAAGAAACCATAATAAGCAAGTTAAATCTTGATTCAAATCAAATCCACAAGAAAAACGATGCATGCAATAGAAACAAGGAGATATAGTAATCAAATGCTACGCAAGATACACAAAATAACCCCTTGTCAAAAACGAGTTGGAGAGAAAGTAAGAGAGAGTCTCCTCCACTAAATCACCCTCCACCAAGACGTCTTCTCCTTTAAGTAAAATTTCACAAGATATGTCAGAAGATAGATACAAAACTTTCAGTTCCCAAAGAGACTAAGAAACACAAGAGTCATGAACTGCTTAGAGAATTCCAAGGGTTGCCAAAAAGATCTTCTATTATTTTATGTACAAGAGCCAAATTCCTGATGGCCAACAATGGGGGATTCACAACTCTTAAATAGATCGAGAGTGTGTCCACATAATAACAAATAGCCATCCAATGGTTGAGATTAAAACATCATCAACGGTGGAGATCTAATTTTAATCTTTTTACATGGATCAATGACTAAGTCAAATGGGGGCACACTTTTTCCCAAGGACGTCTTATTGAGACGTTTACATCAAAGTGCCAAGATAATAACATGATAATACATGAGAGGGGTTCCTTAAGGACATAAATCACCGTAGGCCCCTAGTGATACACTGGCATAAGATATAACGATGTAATACATCCATCAACAAGGTGAGGGTCGACCCATGGGGATGTCCTCACTAAGAGAGCCAATAAAATAATCCGGAGCATCAAACTGACTGAAACTGGTGCAAACTGATTCAAAGAGCCATAACACATCATCCAAAATGATTAATAAGCCAATTCTTCAACCTCACTAGCCAAATCGATTTCCTTAAGTGAATTTCATAGTCCATTTTTAGTCGGTACAACACCCGGAAATGATAAAATTCATAATAACTCTCTGTTGGCTGAAAATTGGGACAAGCTGATTGCAAAGATGAATCCAGAGACATGGTAGAAAGGCAATGTTGACTACTCGTACCCCCTTGGAGAGATATGAGGCCCTGGGAGTGCCACTTTGATGTGCAATCCTGTAATAAAAATGCAATTTGACCAATAATAAAATGATAATAATCATTGATCATGAAAACTGTGGCCAAATTTTGAAAACCGAGACCGCAGTATTGTTGCTGGGCATGCCTGCAGCTGATGTAACCATTGTTACTTTTTGTAGTCACTACATTGGGAATCGCGTTTGACTTGGTCAACTGGGTTGACCAAGTCAAAATACCCAAACTGAAGGTGAGATAGTAAGCTGAGCTGATCTTGCATGCATCCAAGGTAAGAGCTTTTGTAAGTTGTGTATTAGAACCCAACTTAAATCATACTACTCAAAATCATGGTGAGAATAATAATAATCATCAAAGTATACATGTGTGCTTGGATAATCTTTGAATTTTCTATAAAGCCTGTTGGATATGCCATACTTACAAAGTTCAACCAATTGCTGATGTTGGGTGAAAGTGGAAAACAAGGTTTAAGGCAAAAGGTGGTGACTTCTAGTTGACTTTGACCATGTTATCTCTCTGAATGATAACAAATACACACAACCACAGTGACATATGCATGACAAAGAACAATAGGGAATGGTGGTGTCTTACAAATGGATGAGTTGATCTGAAAAGAGTCCATTCAACTTTAACAAAATGTCTATTGCTCGCATCCAAGCTAATAATCAAGCTCCGTGAGGTTCTTTCCTAGGACCCTTGGACTGAGTACACAAGAAACTATAGTAAAGAGATCCTAGGGGACACTTAGAATTAGCTGTCTTGTACTCCATATCACCTCCCAACTCATAGGCTCCATGATGAATTAATCATTACATTTTAAAATATGGCCAGCAATCTTTAGATTTAGCATTTATTTGTCCACTGCTTTTTAGGCCTTTAACATTTCAATTCAAATCCCTTTTAAGTTGTGTCTAAAGACACAGCTTGCAAATTTATTCATGGGATTGCATTTCATAAGACAAGCATATATAACATAATGCATGTAATGATCTCACCTCGATAGGTTTCGGGACGTCTCGACCCCTGCTAAGTCACAAGTTATTGGTATATCTGGGTTGCAGGCTGTTGGATATACTCTTGGGAGGTTGCTGTTCCCATGGTTAAAAAAAAACATAATGCATGTAATGATGGTAGACAAATCGCTTCAAGTTTTAGCTAACAACTCTTCAGGAAACTAGAGGAAAATATCCACAGTTAGGACGAAACATTGGGGGCAACCGACCAGAGCGGTCAAGGCTTCAAAACCCAACTTGCCTAAGCTTAGGAACCAACACCAGTGGGTTGTCTTGTCCTAGAAGGATCAAGGCTTTGACAAGTTTTGTTGCACAACTTAGAGCCGAGACACAAAACAACATGGGGTCCATCATGCATTTGTGAAAAAGTGGGGAAAAGGATATTCAATCTCACAGGACTCGGTCATAAGTCGAGGGATAAAATAACATGGATGAGACTGGATGTACGCAGGAAGGTGATGAGATGGAACTAGCATAGCAAGATAGACTAAATTTTGTGTAAAGCATGGCATAAACAATGGCCTTCAATATTAGATTCTTCAACCACTCACAACACAAGTTAGCATGAATATATAGATCATATAAGCATAGGTCACCATAATCATCATAGCATAACAAGTCAAAGGTGTTAGTATACATCAGAGAGCAAACAACCTACCAAGAAGCCATATACTTGATGTCACCATATGCATGTCTCTAACTGAAGTGTCAATTTGTATACTGTGGACCATATCTGCTGCCCTGCTTGAATGAACTATGAAATTACCAAGGTCATCTCAATGGACTAGGAAATCTCAGTCATGTTGTAATGTCCTCTTTCGATTAGGCCTTGAGGCCCAAAACCGCTAACCTATGTGAGATTCCTGTGGGTTCGAGCGGTTACTGACAGCTAAGGAATCAGCTAAGGACTGATGCCATCCATAGAAGATCTAGGGCATCATCATTAGGTCAAGAAAGGCCACCGGGGCCAAAGGCCACCTTCGTGCATGCCATCCAAGCATTATTTAATGATGCATGCACTCATTAAGTCTCCATCCGCATGCGTGCAAGTCAACTGCAAATTAGAAGATAAAGTGACCTAATTAGGTCAAAGATTAGGGTTTTCGCAGTTGAAAGTTATAAAAGGAGGATAAAGCGAAAGGAGATCTCACTTTTGATGATTATTATTTTGGGAGCTCTTGGATAGCAGCACAGCAGTTGGGGTTGGAGACAGAGTCTTCAGCTAGCGGGATTTCGACAGTGAAACATCTACCCTAGTCTCATTCAGGGTAAGCCATACAGGTTCACCATTTGTTCTTACATTCATTCATAGTTATCTAGTATACGGTATAGATCATTGCAGGGACAAGGGTGCAGCCGTAAAGGGGGATTTTCAGCCAGAAAGCCCTAATCAGTCATTGGGCCTTCAGATCTCAGCTTTACTCCGAAACTCAGGCACCATTCTCATCATCAGCATCATACTTCGGTACCCGGTGATTATCAGATCCGTCCGTGCTCATCCGGAGCAGTTACCAGCTATTTCGGGATCAAGGGGGCGTGAGCAACTGCCTCTCTGGAGCAAGTCGCTATCCTGCCTAGAGATCTCAGAAGCTCCGCATGAACCAGGCATTCTTTCTGGCACGGGAAGGCTATCAGTCCTGCAAATCGGCAGTGTCATCGGACACCTCCTTCACTGAAAACATCACCCTTTTCTGACCTGGGTTCTTGCTGCTGGGGTTTCACCGGAAGCAGAAGATATCTGTCCATCTTCGATTCAATTCTTGATGCTTGCATACTCTCTCAGGAGCAGTCTAGCCGGCTTATCAGTGGTAAGTGTTCATTCTATCCCACAAACCCTAACCTTAATTTTTGCTATAAAATAGGGATTTTTGCATGGCAGTTTGCATGCCCAGTTGTATCAGCATATTTGCTTAGAAATAGAAAATATCGGGATTTGGGATATTATAGTGGTATTAGAGCTATCTCCTTGGCCAGCTGCGGGCTTAAGAAATGAAACTTAGATGAATACAGAAGGAGACCCTTTTGTAACCTATAGGAGGAGGAAGAGTAGATACACGGGGGAGTTTGAGGATATCCAACTAGAAGATACCAATTCAGATATGGAACAAACAGGTATACACTCGGATAGGGGAAAAGGAATGGGAGAAGAAGAGGATCGGATGGAGTTTTGCAGCTTGGTCTCTGCATTGCAAGACTTAGCCAAAGGACAAAAAGATGTACTCAATGCAATCAACAGATTATCAGCGAAACCGGAAACAGGTATCAACAATACACCTCCCTCACCGGTAGATCGGGGATCTACAAGCAGCAGTGGAAAGATAGCGTACACTAACATTCAGAATACTCCGCACATATACAGCAGACCTTCTATCAGGCCTACCATGCCTCACTTCTTGGCAGATACAGTAGGGGGCCCGGTCATGCAGGTAGAACCTAGCGAGCCTTTTGGGGCTTATTTACAGGAGTATAGAGACTTAGGGGATGAGTTTCATGCTACCATGTCTTTTTCAGATTTCTGCAACATGAAGAGTAGGAACAGGCCCAGGAATTTCAACAAGGGTTTCAATCACAACTATGAGTTGTAGAAGACCTTGGGCAAGTTGACCATCCCAAACTTTGATGGGACTCACGGAGGATTAGCGAGGATATGGGTTCAAAAGTTGGATACCTATTTCCAACTCAACCCCATGACAGAGACAGATGCCATGAAATTGGCTACACTTCACTNATGACAGACTCTTTCTATGTAGTGGATGTAGCGGATACTCATGTGGTATTGGGTGTTCAGTGGCTTTATTCTATAGGGAAATACACTAAAGACTATAGGGCAATGGAAATGGAATTCCAGGGGCCAGACGGCAAACGGGTAGTTTTGAGGGGCATGAACACTTATCCCCCAAAACCGGTCTCGTCTCAGAGAATGGAGGCAGTACTCTGACATGATGATATAGAATGGGTTGCAGAATGTTTGGTCACCTTTAGGAAACCCCTAGAGACCAACTCACAACACCCAAGTGACATTCAAACCTTGCTACAGAAACATGAAAAGGTTTTTAGTGACCTTCCATCAGGTAGATCGCCAGACCGAGGTTTTGAACACATCATCGAGCTAGAGGAGGGGACACAAGCAGTCATCACCACTCCTTACAGGCATCCCAAGAGATACAAGGATGAGATTGAGAAAACAATCAAAGAATTACTAGAGCTTGGATATATTCGGCTCAGTTCTAGCCCCTTCGCATCCTCAGTAGTATTGGTCAAAAAGAAGGATGGCACACTGCGGATGTGCATCGATTATCGAGCACTCAACAAAAAGACCATTAAAAACAGGTATCCCATTCCTAGANCGAGTGGTGGTACCACGGATTGGTGACATTGGGTCACAACACCATACATTCCTACGGTGAGTTCACTCAGAAGCTCATAGAGAGGTTTGACAGGAAGGATCTAGAGATACATTTCAGGGAGTTGGCTCAACTCAAACAGACCGGTAGTGTAGAAGCCTTCATTTCAGAATTTCAGAGGATAGCCGTCATGGTAACAGATGTGTCAGAGAGCAGATTGACTATGTTATTCACTGAGGCCGTCACAGAGCCACTACGGGGATGGGTGAAAGCCTACAAACCCCTCACTCTGCAGGATGCCACTAGCAGAGCAAGAGATCTTCAGGATTCAGTCCCCAAAAACAAATTCCCACTGAAAACCAATTTTCCTGTTAGGGACAAGGATTGGAAACCCTTCCAGTAGGATGTGCCCAAGAAAACCTCGTTAGACGAGGACACTAGGAAAGATTTGAGAAGGAAGAAACTATGCTTCACCTGTCAGGAACCATGGGTACCAGGACACAGATGTGCAGGGAAGGCGAAGGCTCACTACATTGAGGTATATTCAAACAGTGATGAGGACGACTATGAGCAGGAAGCCATAGAAGAACTACGGGCAACTGAGGAGGAATCACACCAGGGTGATACACCAGAGGGAGTCATTGCTACATTATCTAGAGTACCAAGATTCCATACTCTTTGNGAACTCATGGATGAGCTTCGGGGAGCTAAATACTTCTCCAAGATTGATCTTCGCTCAAGATACCATCAGATCAGGGTAAGGGACCAAGATATCTCCAAAACAACTTTTCGCTGTCACTATGGTCACTATGAATTTTTGGTCATGCCCTTTGGACTTACCAATGCTCTAGCCACTTTTCAGTCATGCATGAACCACACCTTCAGAGCACAGTTATGTAAGTTTTTGCTCGTATTCTTTGATGACATCCTGATTTATAGCAAAACATGGGAAGAGCATCTGAAACACCTGGACGAAGTATTGAGTATTTTAGAAGAACATTCGCTTTATGCGAAAATGTCCAAGTGTGAGTTTGGCATGAAGGAAATACTGTACTTAGGACACATAATCAATACAGAAGGAGTACAGGTTGATATGGAGAAAATCCGAGCTATCAGAGATTGGCCCGCGCCAAAAACAGTTACAAAATTGAGAGGTTTCTTAGGTCTGTGCACTTATTACCGATGGTACGTTAAGGGATTCTCCCAATTTGCAGCACCCTTCACAGATCTCACCAAGAAGGGAGCGTTCACTTGGACAGACTTAGCATAGAAAACTTTCGAGGAGATGAAGGTTATTATGAGTTCTTGTCCAGTTCTAGCATTACCAGACTTCTCACAACCCTTTGTAGTAGAATGTGATGCCTCAGGGGAAGGGTTAGGAGCAGTGTTGATGCAAAATCATCACCCTATTGCATTTGAGAGCCGTAAATTGAAGAACTACGAGTGCCATTACTCCATATATGACAAAGAGATGCTAGCCATCTTGCATGCTCTCACAAAATTCAGACAGTACCTGGTGGGCAGGAAGTTCAAAATCAAAACCGATCATAACAGCCTCAAGTATTTCCTAGAGCAGAAGGAACTGAATGAGCGACAGCAGAAATGGGTCAGCAAAGTACAAGCCTACGATTTCGAGATCGAGTATGTAAAAGGCAAGAATAATGTAGTAGCTGATGCATTATCTAGGCGTCCCACCCCATTATCTCTCAGTAGTATATCCACAGATTGGAGGGCACTTCTCTTAGTAGAATACTCCAAAAATAAATTCGCTTGCGAATTATTGGACATGCAAATTCAGGATGACAGGTATAGGATTGTTGATGACATCATCTTTTACAAAAACAGGATATACCTCGTTCCAGAATCCACATTGAGGAAAAAGATCATTCAGGCAACCCATGATTCTCCTTTATCAGGGCATCAAGGTTTCTTAAAGACCTACAGGCAGATCCGAGAGAGGTTCTCATGGAAGGGCCTCAAGGGGGAAATTATGCAGCATGTCCGGGAATGTAGCATCTGTCAGCAGAACATGATTGAGAACACCCATCCAGCAGGGTTACTCCAGCCACTACCGATTCCAGAACAGAAGTGGAAAAGTATCTCCATGGACTTTATTTCAGGATTGCCCAAAGTCCAAGGGCGAGATTGTTTATATGTAGTAGTTGACAGATTGACCAAGTTTGCACATTTCTTTTCGATACCATCAGACTACTCGGCAGCGCAAGTAGCTGAGTTATTCTTCAGGAAGGTCTTCAGGTTACACGGGCTACCTAAGACCATTGTCAGTGATCGGGATAGCAGATTCACAGGTGCCTTTTGGCAGGAACTATTCAGATTGGTGGGGACCAAACTGGCTACTAGCACGAGTTATCATCCCCAGAGTGATGGACAAACGGAAATAGTCAACAAGTGGATCGAAGGATATTTACGGAACTATGTAGCAGGGCAGCAGCGAACCTGGATCAAATGGCTACACCTAGGGGAGTATTGCTACAATACTACCTATCACATGTCTATTAGGATGACTCCTTTTAAGGCATTATATGGTTACGAGGCCTTGGACTATGCAGATTTGGCATTTGGAGATAGTAGGGCTCCTAAGGCTAAGGATTGGATACAGGACAGTTAGGACATTCTGAAAATATTGAAGGAGAATTTACAAACATCCCAGAATCAACAGAAGTTGTATGCTGACAAACATAGGATTGAGCGGAGCTTTGAGGTAGGGGATTTGGTATACTCAAGGCTCCAACCTTACAGACAATCCTCACTTAAGAAGAAAGGAGCAGAGAAGTTAAAACCTCGCTTCTATGGACCATACAGAATAATCAAGAAGGTGGGAGAGGTGGCATATGAACTAGAACTTCCACAGGAAAGCAAAATTCACAATGTGTTCCATGTATCTAGTCTGAAGAAGACCCTTGGGCAACACATTGCTCCATCTACCGAATTGCCTCCTTTAGATGATGAAGGACTGCTGATACTGATTCCCGAATGGATCATACAGACTAGAGAAAGAAAGCTCAGGAACAGGGTAATTAGAGAATACTTGGTTCAATGGAAAGAACTACCGCCAGAGGATGCCACCTGGGAAGGTGAACAGGTATTGTAGCATCCCAGTTTGAAGTTGCTTGAGGACAAGCAATCTCAAGCAGGGAGGACTGTAATGTCCTCTTTCGATTAGGCCTTGAGGCCCAAAATCGCTAACCTATGTGATTCCTGTGGGTTCGAGTGGTTACTGACAGTTAGGGAATTAGCTAAGGACTGATACCATCCATAGAAGATCTAGGGCATCATCATTAGGTCAAGAAGGGCCACCGGGGCCAAACGCCACCTTCTTGCATGCCATCCAAGCATTATTTAATGATGCATGCACTCATTAAGTCTCCATCCGCATGCATGCAAGTCAACTGCAAATTAGAAGATAAAGTGATCTAATTAGGTCAAAGATTAGGGTTTTCGCAGTTGAAAGTTATAAAAGGAGGATAAAGCGAAAGGAGACTTCACTTTTGATGATTATTATTTTGGGAGCTCTTGGATAACATCACAGCAGTTGGGGTTGGAGACGGAGTCTTCAACTAGCGGGATTTCGGCAGTGAAACATCTGCCCTAGTCTCATTCAGGGTAAGCCACACAGGTTCACCATTTGTTCTTACATTCATTCATAGTTATCCAGTATACGGTATAGATCATTGCAGGGACAAGGGTGCAGCCGTAAAGGGGGGTTTTCAGCCAGAAAGCCCTAATCAGTCGTTGAGCCTTCAGATCCTAGCTTTACTCCGAAACTCAGGCACCATTCTCATCATCAGCATCATACTTCGGTACCCGATGATTATCAGATCCATCTGTGCTCATCTGGAGCAGTTACCAGCTCTTTCGGGATCAAGGGGGCGTGAGCAGCTGCCTCTCTGGAGCAAGTCGCTATCCTGCCTAGAGACCTCAGAAACTCTGCATGAACCAGGCATTCTTTCCGGCACGGGAAGGCTATCAGTCCTGCAAATTGGCAGCGTCATCGGACACCTCCTTTACTGAAAACGTCACCCTTTTTTGACCTGGGTTCTTGCTGCTGGGGTTTCACCGGAAGCAGAAGATATCTGTCCATCTCCGATTCATTTCTTAATGCTTGCATACTCTCTCAGGAGCAGTCTAGCCGGCTTATCAGTGGTAAGTGTTCATTCTATCCCACAAACCCTAACCCTAATTTTTGCATGGCAGTTTGCATGCCCAGTTGTATCAGCATATTTGCTTAGAAATAGAAAATATCGGGATTTCGGATATTACACATGTCTAGGAATTACTCTGCATCTTTTGCAAGAAGAAGGCTCTAACTATGGCTTAATAGAGAAAAATGATCCATAAAGAAGAAATCCATATGCTGCATCATAGTAGCCTAACTACAACGTATGTGATATCATAACCATCTCAAACCCAAAGTGGGGAAAATGATCTTCAATCTCATAGGTCTCAGTCATAAGTTGAGGGATAAAATAACATGGATGAGACTGGATGTACAAACGAAGGTGAGAAGATGGAACCGGTATAGCAAGATAGACTAAATTTTGTGCAAAGGATGGCATAAACAATGGCCGTCAATATTAGATTCTTCAACCACTCACAACACAAGTTAGGCATCAATAAATAGATCATATAAGCATAGGTCACCATAATCATCATAGCATAACAAGTCAAAGGTGTTAGTATACATCAAAGAGCAAATAACCTACCAAGAAGCCATATACCTAATCTCACCATATGCATGTCTCTGCCTGAAGTGTCAATCTGCCCATTGTGGACCATATTTGCTGCTCTGCTCGAATGAACTATGAAATTGTTGTATGCATTAAATAATACGTAATAATTAAAATATAAGAATATAAATAAGCAACATTATAATATACTTCACACACACATATATATATCCAAAAGTTCTTATGAGAAATCATGACTACACGAATAGTCACGTTAAAATTGCTTATATAAGCTATAGATTCTTTGTAATAAATATCATCCAATATATATATATATATATATTCTCTTATCTGAATTGTGTTAGTTCTTTGCATCAGTTGTCTTCTCTGCATTAATTGTCTTCTCTGCATCAGTGGTATCAGAACCAAAGATCGCCTGCTGCACCAAGCTGTTACCGGCCAACACTCCAGCCATCCATGCTGTGCCTCCAACAACCATCTCCTGCACCCTTTTTTCCCTTCGTATCCCTTTTTCCTTCTTGTTTGTAGTCCACACCCCTCATCCTTGCTCGACCCCACGCTCCTTCTAGCCATCTTCTCCTCGTCCTTCCAAACCTGTCGCCCCTACTTTTCCAGTTGCACCCTCCTTGCCAGTCCTTTTGCACCCCATCTACATGCCCGACTGCTCCAACCCTTTTCTTCGTGTCCTACGTGTCTCGCATTCCTTCCTCTTCCCCTATGCTCGCTCCCAGTCCTGCT